>NW_019292397.1:0-12031 GCF_000500325.1 Leptinotarsa decemlineata | reverse complement strand
TATATATACATTGTTCAAATGGATTCTGATTTCAAATAATATAAAGAAACAAAATCTTAAAAAAATCGGAGCTGCTCTGAGGACTTCCGATTAGCGTGATTAGACTATTAGATTTTTTGGTAATTTCGTCGCACAAATTTATATTTTCAGAATGCAAATTGCAAATAACGATTGTCAAATAATTAGATTAATAAACAATAGGAAAACCCAGGTTTCGTGTTTGGTTTCACTCACTGATGGTTATTTTTTTCCTACCGCTTGGGAGCCCCCTGACTTGTCCATTTCTCTCCGTCCATTTCTCCGGAAAACGCTGCAACTTCATGAGCCTATTGTATTTCACTACCATATTTTTCATGACCCAACAATCTTGAGTCCTGTACTAGTTTGTACATTACCTTGCTGGATGTATAATATATCAAAATTTGGGTTGTCCATACATTGGTTGCCTCCGGTGATCTCTCGGTGATCTCGGATCTCTACCAATTCCGTGCCATTTTCCCTGTAGACCCAGGGTTCCTGTATGAGAGAAATATCGAACATAACCTTGTAAAAACAGCCGAAGCCCCTTCAATCTGATGTAGGTTGTGAGGTTAAATATGCTGAAAGGTCGCCTGATAACTCACAGGCTCCTATGGTGATACTTGATGAGGTCCGGGTACCATGTTATCAGGAACATGGGTGAAAGCAACGGGTGTTATTTAAATATGGTAGATAAGTTGATAAGGAAACATAAATTCAAGGAGAATCTTCGGATAGAATGAATGAAAATTCTGAAATTATTGAGGTCGGTACATCACATTGGTTTCTTGGATGTTCTGGAAAGTCTAAAATCAGCAAAGTGTGGCATGAGAACTATGAACAGTGACAAAGGCCCCATTTCAAACGCTAATTGTTCACTTTTTTACGAATCACTCAGTCAAAAATTGAGAAATACTAAATTAATTTCGAGTCATAAGCCCATGGGAGTCCACGTGATTCTTTTCCAAACTGTCAGTGTACATTTTTCAACTATATGGTAGGGCTTTCTTGTAGTGCAAGCACTTTTGGTGACTTTTTTTTTTCTTCAAATATCAAAAATTATTTTTTGTGATTGATACTCCGTCACTGAAGTTGACATTCATCTTCTAGTAACTTCAATACATCACCACTATGGTTACAGTTCCAGCAACATTAAAAGTGGCAGCATTCACGCCGGTAATAAAAGTAATCATAAAAAAACAATTGTGTATATTATTCGGAGAAACAGAATATTGGCTCGTATCACTTTTTCTCCTGATAAATCAATTCACTTTTATAAAAATTTCATTACTTTAGATAGTTTAATGCTTTGTCAATGAAAAACTAATTTTTCAGACAGTAAAATAGGTGTGATGAATTGATTGCTTTATTGCTCGAGGTTTTTCAACACATTTAACATGCATTCGGTCGATTGACAAATTTCCACGTTATTTTTTGAAGGACCATAAATTGTTGATTCAATATTTGAGCTTTGATTTTGCCCTCAGCCAGCTCGGCTAATTAATTTTCCCATAGATTGAAGTATATACACACGTTGAAAATACTGTAAATAACTGTGTAATGTGGATTTATCACATAACATAATTTCATTCATTATATGAAATTTAATCATGAGCTATGAATAGGCATATATTTTAATGAATGGATGCATAGCGCTTGCTTTCATATATTTTTATAATCGTAAAATGATAAATTGAACGAATTTCTAGTTTCTCAATACCGGAATTATAATTATTAGATTAATTTTCAGAGTCACTAGCCAGATCTGATAGGCCTGCGTCACTTTTGAATCCATGGGATGAAAAATGAGTATATATCCTTTTTACATGGAACTGATCGTTTCACAGATATCTTAAAAAAATGTATCCTTGTACATCGGATTAAAAATAATTTCGCTGGAACTGCTCAGGTATTGCTTTGCATGACAGAATGAGGATCTAGAAAAAATTCAATCAATTGCAATGCATCTGCACAAACCGTCTAATAGTCCTGGTTTATGAAACTGGAATTCAGTATCGGACTCATCTTTCAACCTCTTCCAAAGGTTCTACTGACTTGATAGTCGTTTCATGGGACTCATTTCATAGAAGTACAAGACTTGCAGCTACAAAAAAAACATTTTTTTGTGTTTTAATACAGGACGGAAAAAGTAATTGATCTATTATTTATTCTACCAGTAAGGTGTGCTTGTAGTCTAACACAGTAACGAAACATGTCGTGATATATTTTTCAAATCAAATTTGTGGAGATAAATCGTGAGGTGTAGTTTATGAAATTCATTACTCCTGCTGGATCTCGTCTTTCTTCGGTTATGATAAACCTTTGTTTGATGTATTAACTTTTTCTCCAATAAAAATTTCCCTTGTTTCAAATCAACAATCGCTTTGTGAGATACTCAATATATTTTCATAATCGACCGTTTTTCTGTTTTCCTTTCGATTCTCGAAAAGCGGATGGAATTTCATCATCTGCAGGGAAAACAAAAGGAGGATCCTTATTCAAATATCCCAAGCGAAAAACGAAACCGATGAATAAAATTTTATACGTGTTTATATTTGATCGACGATTTCAAATTGTTCAGCTTTGATGTAAACATTTAGATCTGTGATCAGGACATAAAGGTTGAACGGAACTTTTCAAATCAAATATCTCAATCACTATTTTGTAATAATGAATAACTTGTGAATCAGAAGAAATATTTAATAATAGTACTTTTTCTGGAAAACTATTTTTTCACGCACACCTGAATTGTGAAACACTCTTCGTGAACCGTATTTCAGCCATGACGTTATCATCATCAGAAATAAAATATCTTAGGTAATTCTCAGAAAACGTCAACTTGGTTGGCCTAATAAGCGTTGGAAAAGTGATGTGGCAGATCTAACTGGTGTGAAAATATTTCCGTAAAAATGTTAGAGAATAATTTTATGCCTGCTATTAGTTGTTTCAGAAGGATAGTTAATACTTCCTGCCATTGTTTTCAATAAAAATTGCATCGCCGTCTACAAACTGCTGCTTTGGAGAAACCAATATGAGTACATCTGTGTATTATGGTACGAGTATGAACATTAAAAATTTGGTAGTTGTTGGATCTCTTTTTATATAGGCTAATGAATGTTAAACCAGTTCAGCCAGTATTTTTGCAAAAATGTTTTTCGTGATTACTTTAGAAAGTAGACGTAGGCAACAACTGAGAAGATCTGATGCAAAAACCGAATGATTTCAGAACACAAAACGTAATAAAAAAAAATGATGATTTCAATTTCAAAAGCATCTTTCTATCATTCTCTGTCTGTGATTTTTTTTTCTAATAGTCTTATATGTATCATTGACCCCTGATAGTAATGCTGCCAACATAGTAGGCCAAAAGTTTTACATCAGAAATTCACATTTATTCTAGAAAAAGAGTTTTCAAAATGTCACATTGATTTTGTAAATTTTTCAGATGGTGCTTCAGAAATTCAATAAGTTTACAGTTCATTGCAAATCCTAAAATATCATTAAAGGTTTTCCCCATTACGGGTACACCTTTTAAATGTCAAAGATAAGTACCCTTTCTAATTCTCCACCCACTCAGTTTGGTGAATCTGAGAGTCATATATCAAATAGTTGCAGTTATGTTGCTCCCTGGATCAAGTATTGCCAATTTTTGTTTTTTTGACACATCGTACTGATGAAAGCCAAAAATTCTGATGAACTGGATTTCCAATATTCGGTTTGAATCATTGGGTTCGGTGTACAAGAATACTCTCTCTCTTTCTCTCTCTCTCTCTCGCTCACTGTACTTTAATTTTCTTAGCAAAAAACATCATATATCGTTTCAGTATCAATCTGCAAAAACTGGTCATATTTTTCTGTTAATTGTTTCATAGACCGACCTCAGTTCATAAAAATAGAGAATAATTCATTGTGTTTCTCCATCAGCCCAAAAATCAACACTTTTCGCCTACTCTATATAGGCTCTTTCAACCTTTCATAGCAAAAAAAAGTAAACGAAAATTATTATATTCCAAAATGACCTCAGTCTAATAAAGTTTTCTCAAAATTCATTCACAAATTTTGGGTCATGAACTGTTACGTTTTTACCCGTGGGTTCACCAATAATTGACTACACTGAATAATCAAACTTAAATTTATTTCACTTCAAATACAACAAACACTTCAACTAAACCTTAACTATTATTTGAATGTATATTGCTTTACTAGATTACTTCGCGTACCGCACTGTAACGTCCACTTGCCTGTGTCGATATGCTCGCAGATAGCCTTTAAATATCGTATTCGAATATTGTAGAAATTTCGCCAAAGTTCCGCTGAAATCGGCAGCATTATTCTCGCTACTTCTAGGGTGCCGGGGAATTATCGTACACTCGTGCGCTTTCAGCAACGTCACGCCTGGTTTATGGATACCAGCGGCGGCCAGCGTTATTTTCTTTCGGGCAGGATTTATAACAATACTTACTCCCTTTATCGAAATAAAATGTAAAAGCATTTTTTTTTCATTTTCGTAAGAAATCTGTTGAGTGAACGTCATGGGCTCAAAACCAACATTCGAAAAATAATAAATTATTCCAATAGGTGGTTAATGACAAAAATATTGTAGTGTGCCTATCATTCGAATTCGAATAGAGCTTTTGACACTTCCGAAAATACTTTCGGATAAAATGTTTTACATTAATTTCAGAGGTATTACAAATAAGCTCATTGTGTTTTGTTTGTTTTACCGATCTTTCAAGGTGAAACAATTGTCAGATAGGTAATTTGATACAACATCGCATGAGCTCATCTTGCATTTGCAATACCCGACATAATAGTGAAATGCCTTGAACAACTTTTACCACTCTAGCGAAGTGGGTTACTTTAAGAAGTGGTGTATTTCAGGACGATTTCCTCAGTTCCCTTTTTTTCTACATGTTACCATTGCCATTATCCACTGCGCTTCGACTTACTCGAGGCTATAAATGTGGCACACCTGAAAACCGGAGGCAAAGGTCACCCATTTGTTTTATATTGTTACGTTTTTACCCGTGAGTTGACCAATAATTCACTACACTGAATAACCAAACTTAACTTTATTTCACTTTAAATACACAAATACTTCCACTATTATTTGAATGTCTATCGCCTTACTAGATCACTTCGCGTATCGCACTGTAACGTCCACTTCACTGTGTACTTGACTGTCCGAATACGGTTGCAGCCGGCTTTACCGGCATCGCAATGGGACATCGTAGAATTTTCCCCGAAGTTCCATCACATCGGTAGCATATTTCTTGCTGTTTCTCGAGCGGCAGGGAACATTGGCATTCCCGCGCTCTTAGCTACGTCACTTTTGGTTTATGGTAACTAGTGGCGGCCGGCGTTATTTGCTTTCGGGCATGATTTACAACAATATGGACAAACTTTATTCTCTGAAGATTATGATCTCCATCAGTTCCTGAGGTAGTGGAACAGTACACGCATGCTATCAGTATGAAATTCGGGATACTCAAATGTGCAACGGTTCATTTCAAAAGAGAACGATAGGAGGATTACAGAAAGGGTGTGCGGCTCGTAGATTGAAGCATGCTGTACCATTTGGATGCTGAAGAGACGTATACTTTCTTCGGGGTGAAACAACGCCACTTGCTGTCAGCATTTCCAGCATATGCCTTCTCAGTTCATATCCATTGACAAAACGCGGCCCTGAGAGTGCATCATTAGCGCTCGATAGGTGTATGGTATTGTAGAGACACCGATGTTGTATTACGCTTCGCGGGATATAGAATCCATTGTGGGTAAGTAATGAGAAATGCCGAATTTATTGAAACCATATTGATATATTTGCATCGATTGATACGAATCCTAGCTCAAAATATGACTTGAAGGCGTTGTCAATGCTCTGCGAACTATTTTTATAATGTATATGAGAAATGTGACGATGATACAGAAATAGAAAAACAAACTACTTGAAACGAGTCACTTTTGAACGAAAATCATGGATTGAAATTCAATTCAAGCAAATTTAGAAATATCTATTATTTTACCGACAATTCAATTCAGCCTCACTGAATGTTATAACGACTTGATCCAATTAGTTGATTTACTTAACCAAAAAATTAGCGACGTCCGTGAATAACCTCGGACTGTCTGTAGGATGTTGTTAAATATCCGTCGTTGTATTAGCTAGGAAAAGAGCAACTGGTGTGGCTATTTCCCTAGATCCATCAATGAAGCCACCAACCTGAATCTATCAGTGAAACGTGGTCGAACAAAGATATCTTTTTTTTAGCGATCTACAGATGAAGCATCTGCAGACTCTAGCGACGGTACTGCTAATAAGTTATTTTCTATTTTATCACAGTAAAACAGTTATTCATTAATTGTCAAGTGGTGGTGAGAGCTCACAATGTTGCTCCGCTGAATAACGTGACAACTGAAAGTTCTTATAACTAGGTGATTTTTGGAATCACCAGATAAAAGTCAGTTGATAGAAAGCAAATTTCGATAAGGCTTTTGAAATTAATTTCCATATTTCCATATTTTCGCGAATAATTCGTGAGTTCCTCACATTTACCATTCTATTGATATTCCGTTCGTGAAGTTTTGGGATGGTCGAGATCAGTTTTGCTGACAAAATCAGAATAACAAAGCCCCAACTCTCACGGGTTCGTTCATGAATGTCTTTGAATAATAAACGGGCTAAATTCCTTTTGCGGAAACACCATTCAACGCCAACATCGAACTTGAACGCTAGCGGAATTAACATTTTTAGGGTTGTGCAGTTGGGTTACATCAGCTGAGGAGCAGACAGTAGTAGGTAGTAAAGACAAAATTTTCGGATACGTATATCACACTCCAATTTCATTGATGTCTTCAAAAAGTGTTTTCATGGTATTCATATTGCGAAAAAGAGTTTGTTCTACATGTTACTCCTTTGTGTTCAGTAATTTTCTGAACATATAATCGCTCATCAAAATTGAAAGGTTTTCTCAATAGAATAAAATAGGTATCATACTTTTCTATAACATTTTTCGAATCACTATTTTTCGATAAAAAATTACAAGTCCAAAGGACTTGACAGGTAGAAATAGAATTTCTGGCGTGGAATGAATTCAATTAAAACTTTCTTCTTCACAACAGAATAGTCCATTCAAATGTTAAATTTTTTAGGCCTTAGCGTGCGTTTTTTAGAAGAGGCAATTTATTTTTTTTTATGCGTAGGGGGATTAGTATAGGTTAGGTTAGGTTAGGTTAGGTTAAGTGAGTGGGTCTATTCTATCCTATACCGCAACCCGCAAGGATTTATTGTGGCTCACACCTATTCAGTTTCTTGGCGAAGCCGATTAGTTTGTATCGTGAGTAGTTTTTCAAGTCAGATGGTGAGAGTACAGCTCTGCCAAACTCTGAAAACCTGATTAGGTTCGCAGCGGGGCAGGCACAAAGTATGTGATCTGCTGTTCCATTATTATCCGAACAGAATCGACATACAGCGTTTTCCGTCAGTCCGAGTCTCTGCATATGATGATCTACATGACAGTGACCTGTAAGGAAGCCTGTTAGACATCGTAGTTCATCCCTACAGTACTTCAACAAATGTTGAAGCTTCGAATGGTGAATGAACGCCTTGTAGTGAGCCACACCTGGAAGATTTTACCAGAAGTTCATAAACCTTCTTGCCATCCAGGTGTTCTATGTTTGATCGCCAAAGCCAGGCCAGTATGGCCAGGAATCTAAACCAGAAACAAGTCTCCCTATTGAAGAGAGTCGTTTGTTCTCGGCCGTCTTCTTGAAAAAAAAGGGTGCAAAGGGTTTTCACACTGTATCTCGTAAACTAGCAACCCTACAGAAAATTTTATGGGAAATTAAAAAAGTATGAACAAAAATAACTGAAAATTTTTGAACAAATTCTCTTTTAAGCGGTATAACTTTTTTCTGGTCATTTTACAATGAAACTACATCAGAGCAATCTTTTAGAGGGTTTTTCAACAAATAATTTCCACTACAGATTATTCCGATAATAATTCATCTGGGTTTTACAGCGCTCCGAAGTTGACCGGGTTCTTGAATACTGGTGGGAATACAATTGAAACGAACTATTATGCTTAGTTTTCTATTATATACTTTTTTATCCATATAATTTATCATTTTCCTAACACTCCCACATCATTATCAATTCATTATTCATGTTATGAAATTATATGTTCTACTGAAGAAAAACAAGACACGATGAAAATTTATTATGAAAACCATTGTAACAATTACACTGTAACTCAACGATATTTGTAAATTCATATCGAAAGCCACATACCTATAACTTTTTTCGATAAATTAGAAAAAACCTTAGCGAATTTGAAACATTCAGTAAGCTTCATAACAATTATGATTCCAGCCGAAATAGAAGAGAGTATTTTCGAAACAGTAATTTTTTTATAAAAGTTTTCATAAANTTTGGTTCCGGGAGGTTCAGAAACTCAGCAGTGGTAGAGGGCATTTTTCCAAACGTGTTTATAACAATTGGGTTGACACTGCATTTATAATTTGAGTATTTCAGAAAAAACGTTGATGATTGATAACAGAAGGGCGAAATGCAACGTATTTATCAAAATAGTCAATGTTTTTGTTATTCTTTTTTCCGCTTTAAGAATGCTATTACCTTGAAAGATTTGCTTATATTAACACCATTTTTAATGAGCACACTCGACTTTATCGTTGAAAACTTGATCCACAAAGTTGACGAGTTCCACATTTTTTATTTACTTTCTAGATAGGCTAAGAAGACGGTTTCTCTGAAATTTCCTTCGACGTTTTTAAGTCTACACCAGCTAAGAAAATTAGAATATGCGATGTCGTACTGCCGAGGCGATTTTTTCGGTAACAATTCAATTGAAGCTCTTTTTGCAGCCTCTTTTTGGGCGAAAGAATTTAGATATAATAAAATTTTGTTTAGTGTCCCGGCCAAAGTATCCGGAAAATAGCTTTCACACAATTAATTGAATGTTTTCCAGTATTATTTGCCAAAACTATGGGCCAAGATAAGTCAGTTCCTTTGACCTACCAATGTTTAACATAATGTGATTTCTCTGTCTCCGATATTATGTTCAATTGGTTGAGGTTTAATATGTTTTCGAAAAACTTTCATAATCATTTTCAGGCAGAATAACTGTCGTGTATTCATAACATTACTGACATTGAGTAGTTAATCCTTTGGAAACGTCATATATGAACCAAACTGGGACTCGAAACTTTCTAGAGCGTCACTGTTTTATCTTATACGTGACCGAATCTCATTCGAAGGAATTGTGATAATGATATTCCTAACTTATGTAGCGCATTGAGTTAAACTCATTCGGACACTTCGCTTAACAAAGTTTTCATTTCTTTTGTTGCCGGTTCGGATAATACGCAGTAAACTTCTATATTTCCAACGAATTGTAGCGAATATACAGAGTTGAAGATGTATACGAATAAAACAAGCTACTCTCAACAAATTGGAGGGACTGAACTTGATTTATAAAACTTGTCAAGTGAAAACTATACTGTAAATCAACATCAATACCTGCTATTGAAGCAGGTTGAGTTGAGCAAAAAAATACAGTCACATGCTGTTTGAAGCAAAACAACATTGTTGCTTATTTGAAAATAATATCNTGTTCAATTTTTAGCAATTTATCTTGACGGATCTCTTACCTGAATCACTCACATCAGTCATTTTTGCAAGAGACTAGTTGAATATGTTTACGCCGTGTTGGGCATAAACGGCTGGTCAGAAAGTAGATTTTATGACAGATTATAAAATGTTCCTTTTACTCAGTAAATACTAATGAGTTACTTTGGGGTGATGCAAGCTATAGCCATCTTTGCCTCCGTATCATGATATTGAAATCATGAGTCTGCTCCCAACGAAAAAATCAGGCATGTGCCTCTCATACTTTTCAGAAATTAACTAAAAAACATCGATAGGTACTGAAATGAGACTGTTCTATAAGTCAGTTCAGTGCACCTTTTTTTGTAATTTCATGTTTTTCACATCAGGAATTTTAAATTATATGTTATACAAATTACTGATATTTTCTGTAACTTTATAATGTAAATAGGTGACCAAAATATTTATGTTTTTATGGATGCAATAATGTTCTATTTCATTCTATATAAGGAGTACAAACTAAAACACCATGAATTTCGTTAATGAAAAAACGAAACTCACAAGAGGTATGCGCAGACAAGTTTTAGTACAAACTTCTTTTCACCATAATTGACAGAGAAGTTGGTCTAAGAAAGATATTCACCATTCCAATTCTAATAGATTTTGAATTCATATAGAGTCAAACTTGACGTGAGTAAAAATAAATGATCCATCTCCAATGAACTTTGAATCGATTGTCTGTTTCCATTGGAATTGTTCTATCTGAAGATTTGAAACTCATTCAACAAATAAGTCATATAAAAGCTACATAATTAAATTAACTTCTGCAGCTACATGACGATTAGCCGTTCTCTAGGAACGTTGAGCCGGAATTGTGGAACCTGGCCAAATGGGTCAAATGGGTCGGAGACCGTATGATCGTCAGGATGGTATCTTCAATATTTTGCTCAACTCTTGTCGCGTGGTTGGTATAGAGGTTCCTGAAGTTGATGAGCAAATGCAAATTTAGAGAGTGTTTTTGAATCTTCGACCTCTCATAATGATGAAAACTCCAAAAATATAGTTTTTCTATATGAACCAAAATACTCCGACGAAATATCAACATGGAAGTGGCTTTCAAAACACTCCTACACAGTCGTTGCTAAAACTTCAAGATATACACTTCTTACTCGCAGTCAACACCCTTCCAGACGAAACGTTTGGCCTACCATCCCAGATTCTGTTTCTCTGATTATATTACTAAAATCTATACTTATAAAGTCACTCACTTAACACTCACTCATTTATCTCAGTTTCTTCGTAGTAGTAAGCCTTAGGAAGCTTATATATAGGTGCTTCTTAGGTCTTAGATGCGCACTAAGAAATGATTTTCAAATATTCCAACTGAGGCGCCCCCCCATGGCAGTAAAAGGGGAGCGTTTACCTATAAGAATTACCTATTACATCGGATTAAAAATAATTTCGCTGGAACTGCTCAGGTATTGCTTTGCATGACAGAATGAGGATCTAGAAAAAATTCAATCAATTGCAATGCATCTGCACAAACCGTCTAATAGTCCTGGTTTATGAAACTGGAATTCAGTATCGGAACTGGGTGACTCATCTTTCAACCTCTTTGATGTGAAAGGTTCTACTGACTTGATAGTCGTTTCATGGGACTCATTTCATAGAAGTACAAGACTTGCAGCTACAAAAAAAACATTTTTTTGTGTTTTAATACAGGACGGAAAAAGTAATTGATCTATTATTTATTCTACCAATAACGTGTGCTTGTAGTCTATAAGGTCGATATGCTTATTCAAGATTCGCAGAGCCTATATTATCGAACGAAGTATATTACTTGAGTTGCCTACATAATTTTCCTTGTTCAAAGTTTCATTTACTTAGATACCCAAGAACCTCTCAGAACCTCTTAGAACTAATGTCATGTTATCTCTAACATATGGCTGCCTTAAAATCGTGAAGTCTTCTGAATTTGAAGTACTATCAGTATCAGTTAGTGTTTGTCATATCATTAATTGAAATTATAAAAGTATTGGCCTGCGAATACTTTCCTGTTACACCCACAATCTCCAAACCCTCGACCACACAAATAGTGCATTCATGCTCTGATTGAATATACTCAATCCCTATTCCTAAAAGAAACCAATGGCTAGAATTCAACGAATCAAATGTTCATCAGGTTATTCAAACTATAAATAATATTCATTACTCTTTTTTTTTTCTGATTGATTCGGCCGTTACTTGATGAAGATCCATAATAATTTCATAAACTCCACCTCACGATTTGATCTCCACAAACTTTATTTGAAAATAATATCACGACATGTTTCGCTAACACAGTAACGAAACATGTGATATATTTTTCAAATCAAATTTGTGGAGATA
>NW_019292396.1:6126-59951 GCF_000500325.1 Leptinotarsa decemlineata | reverse complement strand
GCGTTTCGCTAACAGCAATGTTGCCAAACCCTTCTTTGCTCTAATATGGGTTCAGTTTTTATTAGATGGCAACACTCGACGGGTGAAAATTCATTGAATAACGAAAACACGTTCTATAAATTAGTCAAACATCATTTCATATTTTATTTTGTGAAAAAGTTGACTATATTTAATCGTACAATGTCGCTCAAAGGAATAAAAAGTTAAAAATATGTTTGGGTGAATAAATGGAAAAAAATGAGTTTGCGATATTCTTCGTTATATTAACGATAACTTACCCCTATACATATTTTTTATGTAACATCTCATTTCTTCGCAAAGTGTTTTCGTAATTTTCAAATTCAAATTCAAAAATAAATTCAAAATTATACCTCTTCTATTCAAACGACGAACTGATTTTGAATACCTCCTTCTAGTAACTGAATTGGACACATCTTGGTAACAGGACGGCGATAAATATGATTTTGAATCTTGATTTCTACGACCCTCTGCCATCAAAGTTAGACTTCTTGTTTGGGTGGTTTTTCGTGGGGAATCTTTCTTAGTCCATCTTTCACCGATCGTACCATGCGCTCCCATATTTTTTTTATTTCAACTTTTGTAGCATATAATATCTTGCAATAATAATACAATAATTGGTGCAAGTTCACAAGTAAACAAGTAATTGGAACGACGGTATGCATTAATGACACATGTCGGATATACTCCAACGCCCTTCGTGGTATTAGCCAGGGGAGTAGTTGTTTTCTGATAGGTGTCAGTCCATTAACCTACAGTGTAGGTAAATTGAGACTGGCCTGAACGAATTGTTCTTTCAGATAATTTGATTTATAGCCAGTCTTCAAGTGTGCCCACTGACTATATGTGAAGAATGTGAAGAATTAAATAAATGAATAACTATAGGCTCTATATAAATTCTCTACAAAAAATGTATCAATACTTTTTTTTCTTAGAGCCACCGTTTCTGAGATACGACGAGTCAAAAAGTTAAAAGTTGTAATCGTCATTAAATGCATAAGTATGCCACGTATATACATCTCTGAAGTTGTACTTTAAGTAAAAATAGTTTTCTATTGGTATACATAAGTATAAATATAAGAAAATCAGGTAGAATAAAATCCCTTTCTCGTTGTTTGACGACCTCGGGATGCGTAAATCACAGAAGTCTGCCATTTACGATTGTTTCCAACAGGTCAATATAGAAATTAACTACTACTAATGCGACATACATCATTGACGATGGATACTTACTACATCGTGTTGTGTGGGATAGTGAAAAAACATTTAGCATTATTTTAGATAAATATGTTCAGTATGTACGTAGACATTTTGGTGCCAGAATTACGGTCGTATTTGATGGCTATGATAATTGCACGAGAAATATTAAAGCTGCAGAACAACGTCGTCGAAGTTTAGCAACATCTTCATCTTCCTATATTCTATATGATGAACTTATGACAGTTCTTACCAGTCAACAGGAATTTCTTGCAAATACTCACAACAAATCTCGGTTCATTTCAATGTTGATGGATAAGTTTATTGGCGAAAATATATTGGTTAAACAGGCTAATAACGATGCCGATGCCTGCAACTTCATGAACAATTGTTGTTCTCCTTCATCGTTAACACCTCCTTCTTGAAATTTTTCATCGTTAACATCACTTGTAAAATACTATTCATGTAGCAAGTATTTCCTAAATTATCTAATTCAATTTTCTTCTCAAGATTTTCAGGACAACTGTCTACTGATTCGTTAAACCTGCTATGTAACCTGATCTGACATATAACTTACCTAACATAACATACAACATAACATAACTAACATATATTTAATGTTACAAATTGGCAGGGCCGGATTTGGAAGTCTAGAGGCCCTAAGGCACGAAGAAGCGGAGGCCCCTTAAAAAAAGTTTTCATGAAAGTGGAATTTTCAATTTCCCGATAAGAAAACTAAAAATTTTCAATAAACGGGAAGTGGGCAAGAATCGACGCGTCCAATAGATATTGCCGTTGAAAATGTTCATTCAAGTGATTTTGTCAAATAAGCTGTTACTAATTTCGAAAGACTTGCTTTTAATTGATATTTCTTGAATGGAACTAGTTGATATTTGAAAACAAGAACCCATACACAACGCATTTATGATTCAATACCAGACATAGCTGTTTCGACACGTCATAGGTGGTGCTAGGTCGAACCACAAATGCGTTGCTGAACTCAACTGTCCTTGAAGGATAAGCCTGAATAAGTAAGGTCGAAAACATATTTCCTTAAGAATAACAGAGAACTCAATCCTAGGATATCAAAGATAAACTCCCCAAGGTGATCAATTGCAAAAGCAAACTTTAACATTGACTGTCGTCAAGATTCTTCCTCTGTCTTTCACTGTAGTTTTACTGCGAATTAAGTAGTTGGTAACTAGATCCTGTTGAAACAGGCGAAACTCCCACTAGGATTTTTTTGTGACCTCGGCCGTGCTTTTGATTGCGTTCTACACGGAAATCTCCTAGAAAAACTATATAAAACGGGTATTAGAGGTATTCAGCATGAATCATATCTTTTATTAAGTTATCTTCACAAGGGAAGATGTCGCCGACCTCAATAAATTGATGTCGAATGGTAACGATTCAATTCAAATTCATTCATATGAGTTATCACAATTTACTCACTCAGTACATCAAAACCTAATTTACTGCCTTGGTTCATACTTTGTTTTATATTTAATAAACTAGATGGTCTTGAAATGGAAATCAGCGGATCGGGTGTCAAGTGGACACACCTCATCCTGCATTTAGCTGGCTATATCTCTCCAGCCCCACGAATCTCCGATTCGAATTCTTGTAAGTACGTAAATGTATTTCTTTTAATGAATTCTGCTCTTCATTTTTGTACCTCTGCTTCATTACTTTTGAAGCCAATCACTAAACTTCTCGTAGCCGTGAATTCACAAACAACTAAATCATCCAATAAGCCCTTAGGAACACGCCAATATTATGTATATTGAAATCACCAAATATAGTAAATCAGGGCACTGTGACGATAAATATGGATAAAATAGATGATGATGAAGTGTGTGATGATGATGTCGCCTAAAGGTCTGTAGATGAAATTTATAATCTAGCGTTTTTCATAATATTAACTCAAGCCACTTGATATCAAAGTCTTAAGTTTCCTTTGTTTCCTTTCGATGACAAGAGATGCCAATTCCATAGTTTTGTTTTTCCATTTTGGTAGTATCCTGATGATTATTCGTCATTCTCATCGGTGATATGTTCATCGTTATCAGGAAATACATTTAAGTAGGAGTCCAGTAAGTGGACCTTTAAGGGCATATTGCAATTAAAATCTGTATTACTATGATTCATTTCATCTAACGAACCATTTCAGTGGTTCCCAGTTCATCAAAAAAATTCTTCAAACGAGTAGTTCTGGTTATCGATATCTAACTAACTGAAACTACAATAGATAGCTTTGGAAACAAAAATAATTCGATTAAAATTAGTTCAATCTCGAAGTTTTGTACAGAAATGCATCCATGATGTCATAGAATCAAGGACAGGAAGCTAGAAGCCAAAACTTGAAAATAATTTAACCGACAGCAATCACACTAAAGGAAAAAACATGAACGAAGATCAAATTTAGAGCCAGCTGAACTCAGTTACAATGAATTTCTGAAACTCTCTAATGGCGTTCGAATGGATTGCGTCACCGAAAACTTTGTCTCCTATCAGTTGGAACCACTGAAAATCGTCATTGTTGGAAGGGCTCTTCAAATTTCAATTATAATATAATCTTCTGAATGAAGTTGATGAATGATGAACATGAATAATAAGTTTAATTTGTGAAAATGTAGTCAAAGCTAATTATCTGAAGGGTTGTTTCACGGAGACATCGTTATTTGGAGAATTAAGCAGAAAGGAGGTGTTTTTTGAATGAGTACCTCTCACGCTATTTACTTAGAGGGGTGTTAAGGAAAAGTTTGAAGTTCTTCTTTTGAAGAACGAGCATGAAAATTTCAATATTTTATTAAAAACCGTGATGTTTCGAGGAAATTATACTACAAGTCGAGGTCATAAATATTGTAAGTGATGTGAATATCAAAAGCAAAAATGAGGAAATTAGGCTAGTAGATATTTCGAAAAAATTAATCAAGCACACCAAATATACACAGCTGGCCAACTTGAACACTTTTAAAGAGAAACAGTTTCATTTGAAAAAATTAGTTTTTCAAGCCATTAAATTCTACGAAAAAAAGTGCTATGGAAATGCTTCCATAGAAACGAAAGATTTTTTGACAGGAAATAAGTTACAGCAACTTTTCGAAAATGCAAATTTTCGTAAAACATGCTGTAACTCAGAAACAATGATAGATATCGATATGCGGTTTTCACCATCAAGTTTTTCATGAAATTTGACTCTCTGATACAGCCATCAATTTTCACATATCTAGTTTGAAAACAGGAATTTCCCTTTGAAAGTGTCCAATTTGGCTCACTCTGTACAATACATACGAAGTGAATACTAATTTCCATGAAAACTTCAACGAATCAGTGAATATATTATCAGACAACAAAATTGAAAGATATAAAAATTAATGTGTTTCGATGTAGGAAAAAATCATCAAACTTTACTCATCAACAACTCCATCAAATTGAACACTGATCTGTACGAAAAATCATGTTAGGAACAGCAACCAGACGAAAGCAAGTGGGCATAGGAGCCTAAAACAGTTTGATACGAGGTAATTCAGATCGATAAAGATTTTCTTTAGAATTTTTGTTGATTATTTTGAGAACATAAGCAAATATCAGTTTTTTCAAAAGGTTAGAATGACTATAGTTGAAACCAGTAGTATGAAAAATCTCAATTTGGAAGCCTTTATACACTGCGAAAAAAACAAATATTCGTTAAATTAATCTTATTTTTCGAAAAGTTGTAACTTGTTGAAGATGAAGTATTGAAAGAAGGTTTTCTCAATCGAAAAATTGAAATTTGAGTAATTTCTCACTCCTCAAATGAATGAAAATAATGGAATGATAGATAAATCTTTGTTGTGAGTCTTGAAATTTTGCTTCTGAAATAATGTAGCCCTACAATTATAAAACCAGAGTTTTTGCCCAAGTTTCCCATCACCAAAATTAGGCTTGTTACAAATTCTACCACAGTTTGACACCTCTCATTAATAACTAAGAAAAATGCAGGAATTGAAAGCTGAAAGTATTTGGCAATATTTCCTGATAAAAATTCACGTATACAGTTTGAGCTTTGAGTCATTGAAATAACATGAGTATATCTAGAAACATCAAAATTACGAAGTTTCATATACCTGATAGACATTTCTGTAAGAAGAGTTTTGATAAAGCTTTTTATTGTTTATAGTTTGTTAATTTTCTTTTATTGGTATGGTCATTCACTGTTTTGAAGTCAACTTTCAATCTTATGTACACCATCAATGACTCAAACTTTTGTCCAATATACTGTTCATTGCAATACAAGAAAAAATATATCACATAAAATTTTCCTGAATAAAAATACAAATGATGCTGAGTTTCAAACTTTTTCAAATGAAATATCTTATACTTCGGTATAACTTTGAAAACATTTTGCGCTGGATACTTCGGAAATCAAGTAATTTCACCAACTGTTCACATTTTCGACATTGATTTCTATAGAAAAATCGTGGAAACTTGTGTCAATTAATCAACATGCATTATCTTCAGAAATGAAAGCAGGATCTATGCACCAACCTAGAAAGCAAAAATGCTCTGTCATACCAGTAAATTTCCAATCATTTTCATTGTAATTTGAGCTTCTCTACACCCACTCGTATATGTAAACGGTATAAACATTGGCCAAAACTAGGTTTTGTATGTGAGTCATCTGACTGAACTGATGGATACAATCAAGCACATAAAATATGAGATATCTGATGGCAATGACAACATATCTATGTATAGTTTTGCTGGAAGAGATTCGTCTTCTGTCTTTCAGTGCAGCTTTCACTGCAAAGCAGTTTCATTGAATTCTGGCTAACACTAGACAGTGCTGTTTCGACTCATCAGGTCTCATCAGAAATCCTAGAGACTGTCCTTGAAAGGACAAGCCTGAAAATAAAGGCGATGTTATCGTCCCCTACAAAGATGTCATCTACGAGATCAACAGAAGACTCAATCTTCTAATATCAAAATGGAACGGGGCTCCCCAAAGGTGATCATTTGCCATTAGCTGCAGCGAAAGATAGAAGACAAATCTCTTCCAGCGCTGTCTGGTGTTGGATCACAAGTTCGTCCGATTTGTTTATGTTTTGACAAAACCTTTCAACGGAAGAAATGAAATTGCCCCACCTTTGTACACATGTTTCCAAATGTTAACATGCCGGAACATGGAATGCTGAAGTATGTTAGATCTCTTTATTTCATGAAGAATCAAGAGTGCCATAGATCGAGTTTTTCCATCAAAATATTTTACATACGTAGGATTCCTAGTGATTACACCATGGTATTTCTATTCCTTTTGATTGTTGGGATGACATTCAATACTATTTCAACATCAATTTGACAAGCCCCTAAATTTAAATGAGGGATTAACTCATCTTTGTAGCGTAAAACATTATTTATGTTACATTTTTTGACTTCTGTATTTTTATATTGTGAATGTATTCACCGTTCTTCAAATTTATAGATGACACTGTTAATGGTAATATGTTATGTCGATATTCACTATAGCGTTACAGGTATTCAATCAGTTATTTCGACAAGAAATAAAAGTTCCCTACTTCAAATTCTGTGTCCTCGATATGTGTAATTGAATTCCTCTCTCACTTGCACGAGAGGAGTTACACTTCAATCAGTATATAGGTTGTCGTTGTTTTGCAGCAAGAAATTCACCTCCCTCTTCACAGCCAAGAAGCTGATTGGATTCGAACAGACAGAGCACTTGACAGAGTGTTGAAATTAATGAAGAGGAAAGAACGGGACATGTTGGCCGGTGCGAAAAGAATTTGAAGCGTTTCCTTCTTGTCAGTGAATTCCGTCTTTGAGCTATTTCACAAAGTCTTATTAACAGCAAACCGTGAATCTGAACCCTTCAAGATGTCGTTTGAAATTGAGTGTATAAGATGAGCTTACTTATCTACAGAACCTGACAAATATGATTAAGAACGTAGTCTAGAAACAAGAGAATGCCTTAACAATTTCTCTGAAACCATCCTTCATTAATTAATTTTTTGTGAAAAATCATCTCAACTCAAGAGAAAAAAATGTTAGTTCACTTGTTCACATGCTTCTGAATGAATTTATAGTACAAAATATTTCAAAAATAGTTTTCATTACTAAAGGTACTCTGAAAAAATAAGATTCAAATTAGTTCAAATCATCAGTTTATTTCATTACATATAATATATGATAAAAGCTTGTCATCATATGCACAAATTTTATAGAAAAAGAACATTCATTAAAACAACGATTTGCAACTCATATTTGGGTGGCAAGAATTACCTGAGTCCACTGACCGCACTGAAAAAGAAGAAGGTGGATCAATCACTTGTGAATTAACTTTGATAGGAGACTGATGAATATCCCCATATCTCGGCTTGTTTTGAAGAGATTTCAGTTCCGTTCTGAAGTTAGGGCAATGCATGATCTCATCAAAATAATGTGAAGGAGGAATAGTTCCAAGGACCGAAGCAGCATTGCCACGTTGAATAGTAATACTAATTCTTGGAAAAGAAAGTTTCTGACTTTCTACTACTCCATCTTTCCCAAAAATTAATCACTCCTAAAAATATAACCCCTTCAATTCAATACTAATTCATTCTATCAAAAAAGAGGTAGAACGGTGCTTGGCCTATTCTCCTTCCGAGTTCATGAACGAATACTAGAGACTCCGGGCCACAAACACCAAAAGTTTCGACTGCTACTGGATGGAACAGATAGTTGTTACCAAGAACTTGTTTCTTTTTCAATTTCTCGCCAGACAATGCTGCAGTTCCAGCAGACTTCGAACTTCCAGCTAGATAGGAGCCGCGATCGTGTCAACGCAAGTGAAGTCCCATACCACAGGTTTACCGTATTTCCATGTTATGAGAGACATACCATCTGGTCGTTTACCATCATCTCGACTGGTACCTAAGGGTTCCAGGATTGCAGGAACATCCGCTGACAACATAGCTCGTTTCAATATGTCGTTCACTTGGTGATGTCGAGATGTACGCCCTGCACTTCTCCTGCAACTCAAACCATGTATACCTTTCTCATCAATTATACTACCGCGAACACAAGTATGAGGCACACAAATAGATGAACCCATCCTTAGTCCTACTGCTATTCTGAAAGATTCATCGTCTAATAGTGTTACAAGAGATGCAACAGATAAAGCATTCAGCCAAGCACATCATTCCTTCATCATTGATTGCTGCTTTCAGACGAGCCTTATTGTATCCATATGTAGATTTCAGGAGTTTATCAGTTATAATGTTCAGAAGATCCCATGCACTGTATTTTCTTTTTATCTGTAGGAGGAGCAATATTAGTTGCGGCATGCCAAAGTGATTCACCTTCAGCATAAAAAACGTCTTTGATATTGATGAATATGGAAGGAAGGATAGAATCGATAAAATCAGAAACACTATTGACTGATGACAGAAAAGCTGGTAAAGCTACGGAAGAAGCCAAACGTAGCCCTAGTCCGCCAAGGTTTACAGGAAGCGTTGCTTGAAGCCATGAATCATTATTGAAATGATTGTTTGTAACATATTTCGTCGTGTTGCGGAGTAAATTATCAAATTCGTCAAGCTCTAACTGACTTGACCAAGTGCGGGAACATCTGAGGGCGTACATGAGTTTTGAAATCGCCAAACAATTTTTCAAAAGAAAAAATACAACGTGTTTTGAAAGTTCATTCAATCTAATGGTCAGCAATTTGAGTGATATCCGTTTTTCTCGAAGATAAAGAGCACACAGTGAAGCGCCAAAAAGTATAGGACAAATTTCTGGAGGAACCCTACCAGTGAAAATGAAGTTACATTATTTTGTAATAGAAGAAAGAAGTTTCTGTCCTGAATTTCCAGAGCTGTGACTAATAAGGTCTTGCATATGGCTATGGCGGAAAGAATCTAAACCACCAGCAGAACAAAATAAAGATATTTTCCTCCTAGAATAACTAATGTCAATATCAAGTTTCATATTCACACGAGTGAATCTTGCAACAAGTTTATGTACTATGAATTGTGTAAGGTGTTAAGAGACCGTGGGAGCACGTGACTAAATATTATCTGTCAACGATATTTTCATCTCTCTTCTTGCTTTACTCTCTCTAGCCAAATTAATCAAAGACGCACGTCCCTGCTGGTGGGTAGCGGAAGTAAGAACTCGAAATAAGTGCGACAAGAATAAAGTACAGTATTTCTATTGAATGCCCACATTCGCCTGTTCATCACTTGGCAACGCTGCGCTGACACTTCCTTTGAAGCTCTTGACAAATGCCTCACAACCCTAGAATATATTGTCAATATATTCAACTACTACAAAATGGCGGAACTTTTAATAATTGCCTGAATACATTGACATTCAACTGCATAGTATAAGGTAATTAGTCATTTTATATTTCGTATTATTTTCAGTAAATCCTTTCATCTGATACCCATATCATGGAGGTGCATAAAATAACTAGTCCAACATCTTGGGCGGTTCGTCACATTGGTTTTAGTGTGATGTCATATTATTTTTCATATTCTTCTCAGCAAATGATTTTATCCGATACCTATAACATGGGTGTGCATAAAAAACTAGTTCGCCATCATGGGTCGCCGGCCATTTTGGATTTGGAGCTACGTTTTTATTTTTTTTATTCTTATGCACTCATTTAATATCCATATCATAGCAGCACAAAAAAAAAAGTCCACCATTTTTGGGAGTACACATATTTCATTTAGTCCACATATTTCATTTTTCGTATTTTTTTCAGCAAAAAAAAGTATTTCAATTGATACCCATATCATGAAAGTAAATAAGAAATAAAGTAGTACATGATGGTCGGTAACCGGGCGGTTTGATGCGGGTGTTTGTTCACTCAGTCAATCGGCCGATGTGTGAGTCGATGGATCAAGCCTCAGGTTGAACGCTCGATTTTCATTTGCTATCGTCCAACCCGTGTTAGGAATCACACGTTAAAAGGTGAGACCTCGTTAGTCCTTAGCTCCCACAAGTTTTGACTTCTGAGGGTTGTCGTTCGTAGGGGTGCAATAGCTGGTTAATGGAAAAACATAAACATAAGGAGACGTTCAGGACAGAGATTGAACGCGATGAGCCACCCAGGCACATCGTAAAGGCAAAAACCTATCATGAAAAGACGTTGGTTATTGTATGGTGGTCAGCGGATGGTATGATCCACTAAAACTTTCTGAAACCGGGCCAAACCATCCCAGCAAAGTCTCATTGTGACGAAATCGACACACGTTCCACGATTTACCGTTAGAAAATTAAACAAATTGAACGTCGGAGTTCTGCCTCACCCAACATACTCCCCAGACCTCTAACCAATCGACTACCATCTTTTTAAGCTATTCGATAACTTTTTCACCGGAAGAACCATTGCCAATTAGGACCGGGCAAAAAACAGCCTTCGACGACATCATCATAACCCGAGCACCTATGTTTATGCTGATGCAATCAATAGACTTGTGTTACGTTGGCAAAAGTGCACTGATCCAAATGGCGCTCATTTTGATTAAATTGAAGTATTCACTGAGATATTACACTTTAAAGTAGACTCATAAAAACGGACAAAACTTTCTAAATAACCTACTACATATATTTATCTGGTTTCTAGGCTCAATTCTCACATACGAGACTGAAAAATGGGCTATTTGGAATGGGACATTTTCGCTATTCATAGATTACCATCTAAATTTTCGTTCTGATGTTGGAAAAGTATATTCAGTATATTCATTTCACGCCATAGATTCCATTTATGCTCATCAAACTAATTTTTCGAACACAATTAAACAGAATAGCACCCTCATCGATAGAAATTGTCTTTATAGTAATTTACATCACTATACTGTAAGATATCAATATTCGTAAGTTAAGTTGGCAACATTTGACAATTGGCAACATTGTATCAATATTGTACTTGTATTCGTTCACCCCTGTCCCAGTTGTTGACGTTCGATCAGTGCAGTTGGTCTTGATTAAATGATACACTATAAGAGCTATATCGTCTTTTATTCTCATCAGCGAATAAACAAAAATATATAATCCCAAAGACGTTACAATACTACTGCCTGTAGTGTGAATCTGAAATCCGCTTTTCAGCCGAGAATCTAAGATTAACCTACGCGCCATCTATAACTGAAATCAAAAAGTAACTGAGCAATAGAATTCAATACCTAGGTATTATTATTTGCAAGTTAATAAATGAGACATGCGTCAATCACTGAATGTACTTGTATTTTTTTTATTTTACAGGTGAGCAGCCCAAATGCACTAATTTGTATTGGGCAAAACATTGATGATAACTGTCATATTTACATGACAGTTCTCTAATGTCAAATAATTTATTAGCGTCAAGCTCGCGTTGTACCATCTCCATCAGAAGTATAAGTTTCAGAATGGAGGGTTATTCGATTTTCAATGAACAAAATCTAATTTTGAATAACACGAATACTCTTTTCGACGATAAAATCGAGGCCCTAGTTAAAGTTTGGAAAACAATCGCGGAAATAGATTTAGTCAAATGTGACTTGAAGCGTGTGATTCACGTGGTGGATTGGGCCATACTGCATACTCTTAATAGTGTCCTAATTGCAGAGTGGAATTACTACAAACTCAATCATGGCGACGGGATACAAAACGTGATAAAGGACGCGCAAAGAAAAGTGGTAGAATTCAATTCAAATTTCAACAGCCGCTTTGAAAGATTGATATACGTAGTGAAGGTACCTTGGACACATTCAATTTTGATGAATTTAATGAAAACTAAAGACGCCAGAATAAGCTCCGAAGAAATCGAGTTTTTCCATTTCGAGCAGACGTATTTAATTTCTCTCAGATTGAAGATTCTCTGTGAGTCGAGATGTCAAGATTTTGCTCTTAATCTAGTGACAGCTTTCATGACGTGCTACAGTTCTCTGGAAAATGCAAGTGTATACCTCAACGCCAGCATAGATCAGTTTTGGTATATGTTTGATGTTCACGTAGCTCTGTTGTATCAAGTCAGACATCGAAAAGCTGTGCGAGAATTGCTTGGGCAGTTGAACCTAGAGGAAGGCCTATCGTTGGTGAAACGTTTCTACAATAAAAAGATTCATATGATGAAACTTTGGAAGAACTGCAGGAAGATCGCAATTTCAGCAACGCAACTATTCTTAACGCGTGCAGTTAACGAAAACGATGAAACTCTCACCAGATATTTGGAAACTTACATTGGCATGTGCAGTACCGAAAACCTTCTACGCGATTTGTGTGTTAACATAGAGTACATAAGCTTTATATTGAACCCGGCTGTGATTTACGCTTGCTGCGAGGTTCTTCAAAGAAAATTGGACTCGCAACTAAAAGCCTTCATTGTTGAGATGTACATCAAAGGTCTTACTGCAGATATGAATGAACTCGAACATCAGAAACTCATTGGAGATAATGAAAAAGTTGTGTTGATAACTAGTAGGTTGGCGAATGCTCTATGTAAATTGGCACAGGTATTCGACGAAAACGTGGAGGTGGCAAAAGAATGTATTTTAACTGCCTTCAGTTTGGAACCCACTGAAGAACGTTTACTTTCGATCGAATCTATGGCAGAGAAAAGTGGCTTTCAGGTAAGAAAAAAAATTTTGTTGATCTGATTTTTTTAAGTATTCAATAATTTGATGAAGTCAAAATACGTACTTGAATTCAGAAATGTCCACGCACACTCCATATGGATAATGTCCTTCGGTCGATTCTCTAAAAATGTTGATACTTATATCAATTTTCAATCTTTTGATCAAGAGACGTCACGGATATAAAAAAATACTCGTATGTATTGTTTCCTAGATACGGATTCAATCCAATATAAACTACCCATTTCGCAGTAGAAGATCAGAGTTCTGATCTTGGACATATCTCTTTCATGTATCTCATATTTTTTCATAAATAATATACAAATTGAATCAATGATATTTCTATGTAATGGAAAATCGTATAAATTGGTTATATTGTGGACATTATTCTGAAAATCAATTACTCGCTCAACTATGACCAGTTAAAGCCTCGAAACCTGAAAATCATCGTATCTATTGTTTTATACAAAGAGGTTCAAAAATCTGTTTTGTTGTGAAAATATTTGGAGAATTTAGCTTTCTCAACATCTGTTGATTTGATTTTTTGAATACTAGGTGGATCAAAACTCAAAAACATTTTTCCTTAATTTTTCAAGTGGAACACTTCATACTAATAGTGTGAAAATATTTCATTTCCATTATAAGACTTCTCCAGCGAAACTTTCATTAGCACTTTTTGATGCACTTTTCTCATTTCCAACGATGCCCTTTTGAAAAAAAAGACTTCCTATAATAATAGTTCAGGAGACTTCATCTTCATTACGAGACATTCAATGAGCGACAAATATGGTCGTTACTTGTAAAAATATTGAGTAATGATTCATTTAAGGAGAATATTCTGAATAAGAATGTCATTAACTACCATAATGAGAAACAACCTGAGAAACCATCCAAAAATTTTTTCATTGGAATTCAAATAGCTTGAATTATTCGAGTAACACTTTATTGTGAGATTTTCACTGGACAGTTTACAAAACCGCAATACGTGTTTTGCTATATAAATAACTTCGTCGAGCTTTACATACTTAAATATTCAAGTCTTGTGTTCTATCTCAACTACTCCATGAAGATGTGCATGAATTTTTTTGACATAAAACAATTTTTTTCATCACATTACAATTTTTTTACATGACATACTCGTTTTCATTTTCCGAGTTTATGTTGTCATTTTTGTTTTTCGTTACAAACTATATGAAGTGTTATTACGTTTGACGTTTGAGAATAGTTTTAGAAACAGGCAAATTCTTGCAATAAAAATCAATTGAAACAACTGCGAAGTTGTGATTGTATTCATCAGTGATTCGAAGGTGTGAATTATGGGATCATTACTTCTCATTGTCACATAATTGATGCTTATTTCAAGAATCGTAGAAAAATACTGTAATTGAATACAAATGAATGCTTATTAAATATTATTATGAAACCTCTCAGCAAAATGATCTAGAGCTTACATCGTCAAAAGAGATCATTATTCGGCATTGATAGTACCGAAATATCACGTCAGAAATTTTCTTATAGAATTTCAGCTGGATAGATAGACAGTTTCTTATGAAATGTCAACTTGAAATGTAAAGATAGGCATACAAATTCATTTTCAAAAAATGAGTAAAAAATGAATTCAAACTTTGTGTCTCAGAATATCTTTGTCGAACTTGAGAGTGAAAAAATAGTTCAAGCAAAATCTTTTCCGGTAGAAACTTTTTCGACAAAATCAGAAATTTGTTTTATATACTAACTATCGAACAAAACTTCCTATTTTCAGAGTAGGAATCACATGTACCTAACAAAATATACGACTTTTATATAATTTTCGTCTTTCCATGATCACATATTGCTTTGTTTTGAATTTTTGTACTTCAACGTTTATGATTCAAGTATATAATTTCCATATATATTAC
Source organism: Leptinotarsa decemlineata (assembly GCF_000500325.1). Classification (NCBI taxonomy): domain Eukaryota; kingdom Metazoa; phylum Arthropoda; class Insecta; order Coleoptera; family Chrysomelidae; genus Leptinotarsa; species Leptinotarsa decemlineata. The sequence continues at coordinate 45,241 of NW_019292396.1, read as the reverse complement.
TGCAGTTTTTTTTCCATACACCAAATCGTTATTTTAAACACCTCGACACGTGTTTCGATCACCAAGTGATCATCTTCACAGAGGAAGATCATCAGTTTCAATCTTCCTCTTTGATCCCTAAAGAGATGGGATGGAATCAAAGGATGCAGTCTTGCCAAGATCACCCTGGGTGATCCTGGGAAGCTTGCGCCGAAGAAATATCTGGCGATGACCAGGAAAAACTTACGCTTAACAGTAGGATTTCTGACTGGCCACTGTTAACTAAGGAAACACCTTCAAATTATGGGGCTAGTGGACACACCTCTATGCTGGACATGTGAACAGGAAGATGAAACTGTCAGGCATGTTTTATGTTTCCTACTCTACAGAACTCCTTGAGCCATCTAGTGAGCATCATGGCTATTCTCAGTCTGTCAGCCATGTAACGTTGTAGAATCATCTCAATTTCAACTAGATAAATTCTCTTGAGAAAAATATCTGGTCTAGGTTTGGATCGAACTCACGACCTTCCGGTCGTGAGTCGGGCGCACTACCACTGCGCCAATTCATTGTGTTCTCAATTTCGAAAACTGTCGGACAATGAAAATGTTACACAAACGTTAAAATACTAATTCAGTGAAAAAGTACACATTTTCACACCAAATATTTTCCATTTCATATTTGAAACAAAGTGACCTCTCAGTTTTTTATTGTTAATGTTGAAGTGTTGTGTGAAAAGTTGTGGCACGAGCAAATATGACTGCTGTGTGGCAGATATATTTGTTCAAGTTTGATCAACATATTTCAGAACTCAATAGATAATTATGGCAGCAAAAATGTATATCGACAGTCATAGTGAGCAATATTAATTGCAGGTACATTATTTTGAATTTTCACTGACTTTCTTTCTTCAGAAATAGCTGTTCCATTAGTAGATGCTGTTTCGTTTTCAACAGATTGCAAAATTTTATTTGCCGATGAAATTTTTCTTGGTAGATGGGCATCGATATATCCCTCTGCTGTTATGGTCGATTTCCACCCAACGTGTCGCTTGAGACGTATTACCCTACTTTGTTCAATAAATGAGGTGAATTTTCATTTTTATCAAAAAATATTCCATTTATTCCGATATAATTCACTTGTGACAGTGTTTATTCCATTCCTCAAGCAGTTTTGATATGCACTTTTTGGCATGTCCTTGAATTCTCTCAGCGATTTGGTTTTTATCGCCTCAATTATCGTAAAACGCCGTCAAAAAAAGTCTCACGTTGGCAAATCTGATGGATACGGTGGTGAATACGGTGAATTACGAATAAGCAATGATGAATGAGCAGATGCATTATGGTGATACAAAAGCCATGAGTTATTTTTTCACAATACAGGATGTTCCTTTCGCATTGCCTCTCGCAAGAGACGCATAACTTCGAAATGATACTCATTATTTACGGTACGACTATGTGTCAAGAACTCCTGATGTACTACGCCATGGTAAAAGAAGAGCAAAATCTTGACATTTGATCGAACTTGGCATGCTTTTTTTTAGTTATGGCTCTTCTGGGCTCTTCAATTGGGACGATTGGGCGAGCGCTGTCTTTGACATCTTCTCGACCTTCTGTGGAAAGCTTGACTCACTTGTAAAAGTTTTTCTGACTCAGAATACAGTCACCATATGTCACTATCAACATTTCAAGTACTTAATTTAGTTTTTCACACAAAATTTGATGCAAATCCTTTGAAATAAAAATCCGTAATCGAATGAACGTAGTCGGCGAAATTTGAAAATTCACTTTATTTTTTTAACAGTCCCCGAAATTCACTATTTTTTTTTTTGGTGCCATCGGCATCGACTACGTTGGTCATTAGCCTCGTGTCCTGGGTAGGCAATGTTAATAACTCCCTGAGCCTTGAACAAACAACGTGTTACCTCAGGGCTAGTACTAGAGTGCCACCAAGATTCAGCCAAAGCCACGGTATGAAATAACATTATCCTGAAGTGGGTTAAAAGGCACGACAGGAGTAAAGGTAATCACCAAGGCAAAAATTATTGAGAAATTAGTCAAAGTACGTTTAGATGAATTCTTAAAACTGCACTGTATTATAAACAAAAACCAGTTTGGGTTTCAAGATGAAAAAGATGCAAATGATGTTATCTTCTCGTTTTTATATGAAATTTACTCTGAATTGAATGCTGGTGAGGTAGCCGCCGCAATTTTTGCGATATTTCAAAGGAGTTTGATTGCGTCAATCATAAAATTTTATTTAAAAAAACTTAATAAATATGGATGTAGAGGTGTAACGAACACTTGGTTCGAATCGTACCATTCAAGTCGGAGTCAAATGGTGAGGACAACGGAACTCTCGGAGAACAGGGCCATTGAATCTGGTGTACCACAGGGTTCTGTATTAGGCCCTATTCTGTTTCTGATATATATGAATGACATATCCATGATTAACATATCTGGTAGTTTCACTCTATTCGCGGATGATACTACAATATTGTGGAAAGAAAAAAACTCAATGGAGCTAAATAAAATAATATCATCCGACTTGAAGAAGGTGAAGAGCTGGTCCGATGCAAATTTACTCTCTCTAAATGCATCCAAAACGAATATAATATCATTAAAATGTTCGCTTGATGACATTTCAGTAGACGCTGACGTATTACAAAATAAATTAAACACAAAGTTTCTCGGTGTATTCATTGATAATAGGCTGAAATTTGATGAGCACCTTAAACAACTGAAGAGTAAGATCTCCTCAGGATGTTATGCAGTTAGAGTGGTTTCAAATGAGTTGGGTTTCCATGTCGCAAAGACCGTTTACACGTGTTTCGCCATAAAATGGCTTCTTGGAACGTGTCTTTACTAACTAAGTTGGTAAAGACACGCCCGAAAAAGCCATTGTATGGCGAAACACGTGTTGCGTTTTTGTAAAATCCTTTAGTGAAAATCCCACAATATAGTGTTTTTTGAATACGTTAGTTATGGATTTTCATCAAGTATCGGCCAATTTCATCATATATCTTAAGAATTTTAGAACCCGATAACACCTTCGGCCTGATGAATTCGACAATTGCGGAACTAGCCAAATGTCATACCCATGCTCAATCCCTAAAGAGATGAGATGGAATCAAAGGATACAGTCTTGCCAAGATCACCCTGGGTCACCCTGGGAAGCTTGCGCCGAAGAAATATCTGGCGATGACCAGGAAAAACTTACGCTTAACAGTAGGATTTTTGACTAACCACTGTTAACTAAGGAAACACCTCCAAATTATGGGGCTAGTGGACACACCTCTATGCTGGACATGTGAACAGGAAGATGAAACTGTCAGACATGTTTTATGTTTCCTACTCTACAGAACTCTCTGAGCCATCTAGTGAGCATCATGGCTATTCTCAGTCTGTCAGCCATGTAACGTTGTAGAATCATCTCAATTTCAACTAGATAAATTCTCTCGAGAAAAATATCTGGTTTAGTTTTGATCGAACTCACGACATTCCGGTCGTGAGTCGGGCGCACTACCACTGCGCCAATTCACCGCTTATGTCACTATTGTGGCGGATGATCGTTGAAAACACTTATTTGTTTTTAGTTTTTTGTATCTGTCAACTTTGAAAATTGAGCATTTTGCTGTGTTATGTTACTGAATTTGTTAATTCCAATACGTAGATCTGTACCTTTCCGTTTCTGGTCGAAGTTAGTCATATTTTTCAATACTTCGTGAAAATTTTCGTGAAAGTTTTTTATTTTTTTTCATTCGCATGCTCCTATGTTATTGCCAATAGTAGGTACAGTCTACGAAAAAACAGGTCGAAAAAATAATTGTCAATAATTTTATAAAGTTAGGAGATACAAATCAGGAACACATGTGACATAAGAGTGTAGGAATGGTAGTGTGGAATAATATTCAGTTTAGTGCATGTGTATGTAATTTACAACTTTTTACTTCTAGAAGTAGTAGGTACGGACTATGATCGTACAAAAAAGTATTAAAACATTCATATATTTTCAGATATGCCATTCCAAACAGGATTGGAAGTGTCCCCTACATCCTCCTGTACTACCAACAGATGAGCTCACGTGGAAGTGTGCCACATGCAATGACTGGAGGTGCAAACCTCAATTAGAAGTACCTCTCAAAATGAACATAACCTTAAACGAGGCAGTTCACAATTCAATCTTAGGAATACCTGGAGCTCTCTGTGATGATCTCATCGTCTGCATATCAAACCCAAGATATCAGATACTGAAGTGGTGTCTACCCTGGGACGTCTTACATAGACTATGTATAATGTATCTAAAGGATCCTGAAGCGACAAAGAACTTAGTAACGGACTTGAAATATCTCGACATTGACTACTCCATATTCCAAGGCATCAAGAAGGAACCCCTGGATGAGTATGCAGGAATAGAAAAAGGTTATGAACGGTATTTGGATACAAATTTCCTACCAGTGGAACACTTGGAGCCTCAAAGAGTGGTGCCTGATAAAATTTCTGACAATTTTGTCGATGGTAGAGATTACGACTGTTTGAATAATTATTTACATCATCAAAAAACGTCAGTTAAGTGTAAAAATGCCTCGTCAAAATTGTTGCCAATACCTGAGCCTCGGAGTATTCTCAAAAAAAATGTCCTTTACAGTGGTGCTTCCTCGGTAATTTTGAGAAACATTGCCGAAGGGAAGATTCAGAAGAAAAAGAATTATCAGCGGAAAAGCGTTGTCGTGGAGACAACTAAAAGGTCTCCTGAGCAGCCTGCACCGACTGATACCGAAAAAATAAAGATGAGGATTTTGAGAAATTCTCAGTCCATAGTTTTGGATAAGACAAAAGTTGAAGAATGTTTCAAAAAGAAATGAAGCTAGTTGATAAGCTCATCCAATTTCTTTAATTAATCATTGAGGCTACCTCACCAGTATTATTTGTTGAGTTATATGTAGTTGAAGTACAGATAGTGATTTTTTCAATTAAACGAAAACATGTAAGACATTTTTCTTCTAAATTCACCGACACAAGAACCAATTTGCTTTGAAACGGGTATAACTAGATTGTGGCGATCTATTGTCACTGTATATCGTTCAATCCGTGTTGACAATCGCACGTTAAACTCTAGGACCTTGTTAATTTTCAAAATCGTACATATTTCGAATTCTAAGCGTTATCATTTGTGAAGAGAGTGGTTGACGGATTTTGTCAATATAAAATAGAAACTACAGTTGAGACTGCCCACATACCACTATAATATAATTTTTTTTTCAATAATAATAATTTATTACAGTTTCTATACAGTAATACAAACCTCCACAAGTTCATGAATAGTGAGTCTGTTTGAATCAATCAAAAATTTTTTCAGTTTCTTCTTGAATCCTCTATAAGAATGAGTTTCTTTTATTTCGACAGGAATAAAATTGAAAAATTTTGGCACCAAGTACGAAAAGCATCGCTGTCCTATAGATTTTGAAGCTAGCGGTGTTCTGAAATAATTGGACTTTTTTCTTGTTTCGTAGCANCCTTCTTACGAAACTGCAGCTGCATGAACAGGTGTTTGAGTTTCATGAATAAGTAGGAAACATTCCCGTTCTCTTGAAATTCTTCGTCATGAACAACATTTGTAAAATGCTATTCATGTAGCAAATGTAAATTATCCAATCCAATTCTCTTCTCTAGATTTTCAGGACAACTCTCTACTGATTCGTAAGGAAAAACACGTTTCACAGAATCTCCATAAGAACCATTTCTCATGCTGCGATCGGTCCTTTCAAGTGAAAAAGGGTTTCGTAGAGGGATCGGTTTGGCTCTTGCTTCATGAAGCTCTTCCACTGAAAGGGAACCAGAACTACGAGGAGTGCAACTCATATTTGGGTGGCAAGAATTACCTGAGTCCACTGACCGCACTGAAAAAGAAGAAGGTGGATCAATCACTTGTGAATCAACCTTGATAGGAGACTGATGAATATCTACATATCTCGGCTTGTTTTGAAGAGATTTCAGTTCCGTTCTGAAGTTAGGGGAATGCATGATCTCATCAAAATAATGTGAAGGAGAAATAGTTCCAAGGACCGAAGCAGCATTGCCACGTTGAATAGCAATACTAATTCTTGGGAAAGAAAGTTTTTGGCTTTCTACTACTCCATCTTTCCCAAAAATTAATCACTCCTAAAAATATAACTCCTTCAATTCAATACTAATTCATTCTATCAAAAAAGAGGTATAACGGTGCTTGGCCTATTCTCCTTCCGAGTTCATGAACGAATAATAGAGACTCCGGGCCACAAACACCAAGAATTTGTTTTTTTTCAATTTCTCGCCAGACAATGCTGCAGTTCCAGCAGACTTCGAACTTCCAGCTAGATGGGAAGCCGCGACCGTGTCAACGCAAGTTTACTTTCTTTTAATGCCTTCATCATTTTTTCGTAGAAGAGATCGGTTAATTCAGTGACATTGTTTAGTGCATAAAAATTTCCCCAGTTTATGGATTTCGTGAGTGTTTTTAGTTTGTTTATATCAGTTTTTTCTTTGTACCGGGATTCATTTTCCCTTCTATCATTTTCTTCGAAGTTTAAATTCGGTACTATTGGGTAATGATTTCTTATTGGTGTTCTTACTATAAAATGCTTGGAATTATCATAATATGGTGTTTTTGTTTTGATGAAACAATGGTCGATGCAGGTTTTGCTGTTACCTTGAACCCTTGTATATTCATTGATTGTTGATGTGAAGTTATACTCACTCATTATGTTTAAGTACATTTTGCTAAAAGTGTCTGATATTTTTAAATTTATATTGATATCGCCAATTAGAATATCAAAATCGAACGATTCTTTTGATAATCGTTCTAGGTAAGTAGTTAAATCATTCAATTCAGTTATAATTGATGGAGGTTTGTATAATCCTGTTACATGAAATTTCATTTCATAATGTATGAACTTCACTGATAGCACTTTGATATCTCCTATGTATTCAATAGTGTAACTAAACTGGATTGAATCATTGATGCGCATTATAGTACCATAGTTTTTATTCAACATGCCTTCATTGTAAATAATTTTATACCCTTTCATCTAATATATAAAAATGGATGTTTGTTGGTTGGTTGGTTGGTTGGTTGGTTGGTAAGTGATAAACTTCTACATCGCTCAACCGATCGTGATTAAACTTGACATATATAAGTAATTTTTCATAGAAAAGGTTTTTGGGCTATCAATTTTCCTGTAACTCGCCACCAGATGGCGCTGTAGAACAATTTTTTTGAAAGCACTGTTCTATAACGCTGCGCACGCCTAAGTTCGTTGATTCTGATTCTGTCAAAACTTTGGAACAGCAGCGATACAGCAACATAGTACTAGTTTTGTATAAGTTTGGATCAGGAATGTTGAATGTCTCGGATAATACAATAATATCCATATCAGCTTCAATCAATTTCAGGATAGCTTCAAGTTGGTCAAAATTTTTACTGATACGAATATTAACATGAAATATATTGAGCTGCTTTTTGTGTTTTTGTATGTGACTATCAAGTTCCGTCAGATCAGTTGTAATGGTTTTCATTGGATAATATTCATAATCACGGATGTATTGGTCCATATAAGTGAAATCAATACCAATATCTTTGAATTTCACACTCCCAATATAGACAGAAAAGAAGGAGAAAAAAGTAGACTTCAAGTCAATGGAGATATTTAAGGATTTTCCGGAACGATTTTTTTATTTTTCTTGGGCTGGGGTTGATGGTTTATTCGTAATACTGGGCGTTGGATCAATTGGAGTGGTATTCGGTTTGTCGACTTGTTTGAAATTGTCGTCCTCAGTGATTCTTTTGGAAGTTAACAATGGTGTGCTTGGAGCGCTATTTGCTTTCGGTTCCTCACGGACTTGTTCTGAAAGTTCTGCCGCACTATAAGCTACTTCCTCAACGTACAATTTATTATTTTTTACGTATGAGGTTTTTTATCCTGTCGTGCCAGTATCAAATGTTTCCTAAGTATATTGTGTTCCTGTCTTTGTTGAGGAGTCAAATCATGAACAATTGAAAATTTTGTGCCTTTTAGTTTCGGACAATTTTGTAAAATCAATTTTTTCGTGATATAGGATACAAATTCAATCTTGACTGGTCTATTACTACTTTTTCCCAAAGGGTATATATCGTTTATTTGTGTTTCCTTCAGATCAACACCAATGAGTGAATTTAGTTTTTGGCATATAGAGTTAGAAGTTATTTCCTTATTTTCTGTATCCAGACCAAAGATCAATAGATTTTTCTTCTTTTCTATTCTCTTCAATTTTTCTACTTCATTTCTTAGTTCTGAATTATGTTTTTCTAATTCCTGAACTGAATTTTTCAATTTTTGTAAATCAATCAACAATCGTGTTTCGCAAGCTGCTATGGAGTACTTGTTTTCTTTTTTGGTCTTCACAATTTCCTCGTATATTTGGTTAGGAGTGAGTTTTTTCACCGCCTTGCATTTTAGTGTTATAACACGAGTAAATGTCTTTACTATATAGTATATGGGTTGCTTTATTTTATTGATACGGTTGAAGCGATAAGAGCTGTTTATGTTTTTTGCGATATGCTATCTACAATGTCTTGTTGGTTATGATTTGTTGGTATTGATTATTTCTATTTGTTGAATTCCAGAATTGTAGTAACTGACTAATTGGTTGTTGTCTAATTAAAGATGGGTGAAATTTGTATGACTTTCTGAAGTTTATGTACGTACTAATTGATTAATAAACTGGACGACGTTTTACTTGATGGTGCTCACTAAAGCAGGCCACGCACTATTCCGATTATTTGATTTCATTATTTTTCTGTGGAGTTTCTGCATTGTTTGATTCTCAAATTCTGATTCGGTAGTATTTTGATCTAATTTTCGTTTCGTTAACTAATTCGACTGATGACCTTTTCATTTTGTAGAAATTCATATTGAATATAGGATTAATAAAAAAGATTTTGTCTGATTTCTACTACGACTTTCATTTGTTAAGACCAGTTTCGGTTTGTTACACCATCTTCTAGTAAACTTTTACTTGACCTAGAGCCTGGTCGTAGGTAACAAATAAAAATCGTAGTAGAAATCAGACCAAAGTTATTTTCCTTATCCTTCATTCTATATGCATTTAGATAGTTCAATGCAGCATAATCCATCAATACAATGTATTATAAAGTTCATCATTTTGGTTGAAATTTGGAATGGGATGGAAAATAGATGAAGGTATCTTCTGCAAACAAGTATATTTCACACATTGCGATCACTCTTATTATATCATCTATAGAGATCAGTAAGAAGAAAAGATCGAGAATACTACCCTCATCATTGTATAGTTCCTCGGATGATATTTTTCTCGGAAGCAATTTTTTTATTTCGTGGATAATTTCTTATCCACTCCAACATTCAACCCATGGCATCAATACTTTTCATTTTATTGCATTATTCTACTTTCATTTACCATTTCAAATTTACTCTAGTCAGTCTAAGAAATACTGCACATAGTTGATTTTTTTTATATTTCTTTCGAAATTAATATTTAAATACTTTTCCACAACTGTGCTTAATGCAACAAATAGATTGAACATAATCGACTATGTTATCATCTTCAACAGATTCTACAAATTATCCGTACTCTAATTTTTCTAACATTTTCTCAATATAATTCAGAAAATAATTTGGAAATGTATTATTCTCTAACGATTTGTTAACAAGATTGAGCAACGGTTCAGCAATATTACGAAGATAATTTTCAAACGATATGTTTGATGAGCATTGTTTAAATAATATATTTTAGACCTATGTTATTTTTAACTACACTTGAATTTTCTCCATAGTAAATAGGAACATGCCTTGTGAAACTTATCATTCTGTCAAAACTCGGTCCGAAATGTTCACTTGTTTATTAAAATTTCTTGTAATTTTGTTGAGAACTTTAAAGTTTTCGATGTTCAAATAAACAAATCTATCAAAACTTCCTGTAAATGTGATTCCTGAAGAGATTACCAATCGTCATAAAACTCTATTACGACTATAATAACCACTTTCACTAATTAGTAAACTGAATCTTGTACCTAGAATTTAGGCAGTTATAAGAAAGCATTTCACATTCACTTTGAGAAGCATGTTGTTTCGGACTTGAAGTACAACAATGATCATTCATTCTAATCATCGCAAAAGAGTCCTTTCAAAACAATACTTTCGTAATAACATCAACACAAATTACATTTTAATCAAACCGTTTTATTTAGCTTGCCCTATTTGTTTGTTTGTCTGTTTTTTTGTTTGTTTATTTATTTATTTGGGTCAAATTTAGTAATTGAAGTTTAACCCTCTTCCTGTTGACAGATTGATTTAATATTTGGTACACACATTTAGTTTTGATGTCAATACAATTCAATAAATTCTGCAGCATTGTTAATCCAAAATGACCGCAGCGACAAAATGGCGAATACCATAATATTTCACAACTACTTCAATATGGATATCAAATGATAGAGCTTGAGTAGTAGAATAGTAGTACACTTTGAAAAATATGCAAATTCAAAATGGTCGCAATCACAAAATAGCGGATTACAAATTTTTTCACAACTACCTCAATATGGGTATCAAATGACAGAGCTTCTCTAGTAGAATAGTGGTACACTTTGAAGAATATGCAAATTCAGGATGGTCACAGCTACAGAATCGGGATTCAAGTATGGATTTTCCACCCAAGTCAAGACTTTGTATCGTGTCAAGAAGTGGATGGCGTTAGGGTGGCTAAAAACAGGATACGTCGTTAGCAATACGCTACCCAAGTTGAGGTGAAATTAAAACGTTCCGAGAACTGTGTGGCATTAGGGTGTATAAAAATTAGAAACAAAAATACTTTGAAACAAAATAAATAATGAAAATGTTTTATGTTATACAGTTTTGATAAATTTACTGAAATTGAGAAATTATTCGAAAGGTCCTATGTACCCGTCATCACACGACTCTCCCCAGTAATCTACGGTATTGATTAGACAAAAAAACTCGTTGGGCGTATTATTTTCATATTTACTCAGGTTACGCTATGCTCAACGATTTCATCTGATCAATACCGAAGATTTATGAGGAGAGTGGTGTGATGACTGCTACCTAGGACCTGCCGAATTATTTTTTTAATTTTCAGTACATTTTTCAATAAAACCGTTCGACATAAAAAATATTTTTGTCTAATTTCATTCCCATTCAGTTCGTTCTACAAACATGGAGTTGAAACAGATAGCATTCATAGGAACGCTGCACAATGTGATGTATGAAAGAGAATCGATATAAAATATCACTTAGATGGAACACTATAATCTTCAATCATTGCTGTGCTTCAAGACAAGGTACTTGTCTTACCACGCACCTGAAATGAACTTTTGTGTATCCCTTACGCTAGTTGCACACACACCGATTTTGGACGACCGACTTTGTACCGGTCGTCCAAATTCCAATAGTGAACCACATGTGGGAACGGGACCTTGCACACATGCCTACCGGTGATCGTCGCCGGTAAAATACCGGTGAGCAGCCGTCCACTGCCACTGTATCGCCGGCAGTACCAAGAAGTAGTGGCGTACATGACTAAATACACTCTTGCACACTCACCGGTTTTTTACCGAGCATTCCAGTCTCGAATGCTCGGTGAAATTGTAGTTACTACGCATTAACTTCGTTTTGGTAGTGCGTGCTAATTACGACAACAAAGCAACTGATTGTTTGACCGATAAGAATCCGGTGAGTGTGCAAGCATCCGCTACCAATGAAATATCGGCCGATTTTATACTGGCCGGTGTGTGTGCAACTAGCGTTACGCTAGTTGCACAAACACACCGATTATGGACGGCCAGTATAAAATCGGCCGATATTTTATTGGTAGCGGGTGCTTGCACACTCACCGGATTTTTATCGGTCAAACAATCAGTTGCTTTGTTGTCGTAATTAGCACGCACTACCAAAACGAAGTTAATGTGTAGTAACTACAATTTCACCGAGCATACGACACTGGAATGGTCGGTAAAAAACCGGTGAGTATACAAGAGTGTATTCAGTCATGTACGCCACTACTTTCTAGTACTACCGTGATCGTCGCCGGAGAATGATGAAACAGCAGAGCATATACTTTGTGCATACCCCGCTGGGGACCAAATCAGGTTCTTAGAGTTCGGCAGATCCGTACTCTCACCATCTGACCTGAAAGACCACTAACCATACAAACTAATCGGCTTCGTTGAGGAGCTGGGTTTATTTGGCCAAGTGTGAATATGTGTGAGCCACAATAAAGCCTTGTGGGTTGCGGTGGAGGGTCGAATAGACCCACTCACTTCAGACCTACTTACCTACCTAGTCCAAACTTTTCTTTTGTCTCTAATATTTTCCAAAGTAGCCGCTGAAACTTGACACTAATCACTTCCAATATCTCCCTGAAGAATAGCTGTCTTCCTGTACTGTTATGAACATATTCAATACAATATATTGTACATCTCATTAGAATACGTTTAGGTTTATTTCAAATTGAACACTACAATCGGTAGCATGTTTCAATGTTTTTCTCATCTACAAAATTTCATTCGGTTTTACTACAACCCCACAAATTATTATATACATTTCGTGTCTTCCGGTACTGTTCACATCTTTCTTTTTTTCACAAATGAATTCATTAAAATATCTTGGTTTTTCAACTGATTCATCATTTCAGTACTTCTCTATTTGTGCAACCAAATTTCATCTCCAAACTTTGCGGTTGACGTCTCAGTTATACTCGTGATTATCATCACCGAAACATAATTTCACAACTAATTTTTTGAATAACGTCTGGAGATCTATGATCTTCAGATCTTGTGGATCGAAACTTTTTTAGTACATTGAGGTCATAAAGTCTTTGGAGTCACTTCATTCATTCGCGATCCATGGTGACTTTCTCGTTTTTCTATTCCATTACTTGAAGATAAACATACCTCTTTTCCTTGTCGCAAGAGCTATAGGTGGAATAATTGCTTGAAAAGAGATGACAATATTTTCAAATTGTGCCTTATTTTTGACTTTTCTCAGTTTGTTATTCGAATCATTTCAGGAAGCAGCTGAAAATCAGTCAGTGACAGGTGAAGGCTTTCGCATCAGTTTGGCATGGTATTTCACCAAAGCGGCGAAATTTCTGTATTTGTATTTTTACAATAAAAAATACAAATTCTATGCTTTCTACGCACCTGGTGATCCTCCTAATCAAGCACTATCTTTCAGTTAACAAACAAAACCGCCAATCCTTCTCCGAGACAATATCGCACAGAGATCCTTCGGTAAGTAAGGATCCGACAGTGATGAGAATGGATAGCGCCTATTTACATCCAGACGTTTCCTCCGCATGGATATTCCTTATACATAATACGTGGGATTTTATGGTCTCACAATCCACTTTAATCCATGTGTTACCCGAAGATCCGGCGTCTTATAACGTCATCGTATGATCATTTATATGAGATGAGAATTGCTAGATGTGTGTTCCGCTCTTTCCCTTCCAGTTTTTCGTTTCTCAGCTGCATGCTGAGTCCTCTGGGATACTAGTATGATCGTTTTCCATTCGCAGCTTGATATGATATGATATGCGTTCATTTCGCCAGTGGAATTGGTGATTGATTGCTATTTGACAAAGTTATATGGTGAAATATATTTAGAATCGATCGGTTTCTGCATGTAAGAAAACATATAGGGTAATTCCGGGGGAGACGGCCGTACGGGGGAGATGGCCAATAGAAAAATGTTCAAGTAATAATCAATGGATGGCACTAGTCGTTTAGTTCGGTTCGCATAGGCACGGGTAACAACTGTCAGTGGATTTTTTGTCGAAAAAATAATGAAACGGTGAGTAATTTGACTTTGTTTTTTTATTATGCATGCGAGTTAAGCACTGGGGTTAACATATTAGGTGATCACAAAAAGATTTTGAAAATAATGTCCGTTTTCGTGCTTTCCAGTGAAGTTTAAAACTTCTCCGTTGTCCTAACCTTAAAATTACTCACTGACTTGAGAAATGGCCTTTACTACCTAATGTGGCCATCTCACCCAGACAATTAAAAGAGATGTTATGTCCCAATGTTGATTTATTTTTAATCTTCAATATGTTCAACAGATACCGAACCAATACGAACGGAAGGTGGCTGCTGGTCGAGGTGAATGGAGCGAAGAAGATTTCAAAAATGCTATGGAAGAAGTACAAAATCGGGGGATGACGATTTATAGGGCCTCTTTTATCTACAAAATACCAAGAAAAACACTTGAAAGGAGGTTAAAACTAAATAACAACAATAAAGGACCTATGGGACCGTCATCTACCTTCGGTACAGATAATGAAAAAAGACTGTGCAAGCATATAAAAAACATGCAGTCAAGAGGATTTCCTTTGACTATAAATGATTTAAGAATAATTGCATTCAAGTTGGCTGAGCAATTAGGAATTAAACATAGATTCTGTAAGATTCTGATTGGGTAAAAATGTTTCTGAAAAGAAATTCCGATTTTCATTGAGGAAATCAGAAGGGGTGTCATACGCTAGAAGTCAAGGGATGAATAAATCAGAGGTAAACACTTATTTCAAAATGCTTGAGAAAACTCTCAGTGATAATGACCTAATAAATAAACCTGACCATATTTACAACATGGGGTTGCAGTTAAATAATCGACCAGGTCATGTTTTGGCTGAAAAAGGTTCCAAGGCTGTAGCTATGTCAACCTCTACAGAAAAAGGAAAAACAATAACGGTAATTGGTTGTTGTAATGCTGAGGGCAATTTTATACCTCCGGCGTGCATTATGAAAGGACAACGAAGGAAACCTGAATTCGAAGATGGACTGCCTCCAGGTTCAGTAGTTTAAATGTCACAAAAATTCGCCTACATAACCCCCCGACATATTTATGGAATGGATGAAATCGCATTTCTTGCCTCGAAAACCAGATGGCAAAGTGCTCGTTTTGCTGGACGGTCATTCTACACACGGCAATTCAGTTAAATTGCTGGAGTTTGCTAATGATAATGACATCATCTTACTATCAATGCCGTCACACACATCCCATTACCTTCAGCCGCTGGACAAGTGGAAATGCAGGAGCTACTCTGGAGTACGCCTTTAGTGAGAACATTGAGCAATCCGTTGAAAGAAATATCGGACATGCAGCGCAGGCCCAATCAATTTCAGATCCAGGCCCAAGTACATCCATTCAGACGATGAATCAACCAACACCAACAAGAGTACTTAACGAAGTGTCTCCACTGCCTGTGAAACTACACGAAGTTCGCAAACGAGCGAAACAAGTAAGCATTCTTTTGACATCTGAAGAGCATATTTGAGTTTGAAAGTTCATATACTAGGATATACAACTTTGCAATTAGGACAATGTACTACTTCATACCATTGCTATAATCCGAAGCAGCTACTTTTGTTTCAGGAATTTGATGCCCAAGTTGTGAAGACACAGAGAGTTCTGAAAAAATATAGTTTTATTAATGAGTCAACAATGCTCGGAAAGAACTGATATCGCTGTGGAAGTGTCTCCCATCAGCAGATTACCTGTATAGGAGAGATATGTGACCATTCACGAACCACGAAGAAATTCTGCATAGATCCAGTTCCCAAAGACGAGTGTGCCAATAAGGTTGAAATATATATACTAGTCTAAAATGGTTAAGGTCTACTGGTCACTGGTTATCTAGATGATCACAAATCATCCAAAAGACAAGGTCATCCATTCGTATGTCGTACAGAAACCTCTCAAACTGCCAACAACAAACCTGATTCTAGACATTTGACAAACTGCTCTGAATATGAAAAATATGTATGTTTCGATAATCGTCTGATTTGAACTGATTTTTTGTTAGTTTTCATTATCATTAAGACAATTCACTTTCAATAACGTGGTTGTTATGTTTCACTTATTTTACTAACTCCAATGACAAAGCGCAGCAATGATTGAATGGGTAATGAATACATTATAAAAACAGAAAATGTTGTGGAATGGAGAGTTTATAGAAATTTGGCATTAGCGCGTTGGGAATGTCTTATAAAGTGGGATGTGTCGTTGTTTTTCATATTATTTTTTCCAATCTATTAATTCCAAAATGGTTTACTTCTTTATAAATTTGGTATGGAAACTAACATTCAGTGACTGGAATTCAGATCTGTTAGAAACTCTGTTTTTCCGTTAATTAGCTATCTTCCCCCTACTAACGACAACACTCAAAAATCGAAACTTGTGCGAGTTACAGACTAACGAGGTCTCACCTTTTAACGTGTGATTTCTAACATGGGTTGGATGATAGTGAGTGAAAAGAGATAGTCCCGCCTTGCGGTTCCAACCACCGTTTCGCACAGCGGTCGATTGACTGGATGGAGCTGACCACCCACGTCAACTCGCCCAAAAAGTCATGTGAATATCTGGTGTACTTTGATCATAGGCTGTTAATGTGCATTATACAAGCTGCCGGTCTGATTCATGGCCGATGAGAAGCTCCTTCCTTAAGATGTGCAGTAGATGTGTTTCTATTTCTTTGTTCCTGATACTTTCTTTGTCATACACCAACCCAAACTTTATGCAGATACGATTTCTTCCACCGGCCATGACTCAGTCCGGTAGCTGTATTTAGTTCTTCACGTTTGGAGTTACAGAAATTACAAATAATTAACATCAATTACTTTCGAATAAAGTGATTTATTCATTTAATTATTTCAAACAGTCATACAGGATTGTCGTTTACGTTTCGACTCCTACTTATAGTTAAACTCAACCAAATATCTCACTTTTCAACAATGCATATTTCGACTGTTCGAAACCTTTTCAGTTTCGAAATTATAATCAATATAACGTCCACTTTCAAAAGAATCTTAACGAATATTTGCGAATGAAGGAAGGATGCTGTGATTCTCGTTTCGTTAAAGCTTAAGAATGTTTTTGTTTCATCCTTTGGAAAGTCTGAATGTAATTATAAGTTCAGACGACCATTACGCTATCTTGTTATGAATTAATTGCTCGAAGAAAGAAACAATACACGTTTTTATTATAAATTAATCATCCACCAAGGGTAGATCTCCATCAGTTAATTGACTAATTTGAAGTTTTGAACAAAAGTGACACGATCATTATCATTTTAAAATGAACTCAGAATGAATCTTCTGAAGCAATTCGAGACAAGGGAGCATTTCAAGTATATTAGAAGATACCTTCGAGTTTATAGAAATAATATATCACTGGAATGAAAAGTGTAACAAAAAACCGAATAAACAAAAGTATAATTTGATTTTCCTATTGAAAACTACAAAATATCTTTTATAAATTTTGGTATCTTCATCTGGAAATAATATCCATGATAACAGTTATAGAATTTACACAACAAATTTTATTCAAAACGTGTTTTGCTACACGGTAGCTTCATCAGTTACTGGTACATCAAACTATCTGGAAATGAGAATGGTGCCACTGAATTGAATTCAAAAACTCAAACTGTTCAAATTCAAAGCAGATATATTATTTGGTCAACAATATACAGGTTATCAAAAGTCTAATGAATATGAAAACAAAAATAAAGAATGATATAATATTGATGAAAAGAGAAATGAGAATTTCTATGTTTTTTACCACTTTTATTTGTAACTAACGTTACTGCAGTTTCGTCCTATACGGACATTTTCAAACTTATACAATAAACTAACAATTATTCATTACATTCGTCATTATATACCACCCCTATAGGTACTAATAGAAATAGAGGTATCTGACTTGATTGAGTACCTCTATTTCTATTAGTACCTAGTAGTTTTGAAGTTGGAAACCTGAAGTTTTGGGTAAATAAAAAATATTGTAACTATTTGTTCACTTAACTTAATGTGACAAACCAAATTGTACGCGGGCGAAGCCGCGGGCAACAGCTAGTGTAAATATCTAGAAATTAGGTAAAAACTTCCAGACAGCTTTTTCGATGCAGGACAAAAAGGAATCTTCCATCGATGAAATCTATCAAAAATTCTGAAAGTTATTCATACACTTGTCTAATTCTACCTTCAAAATGATTACACACTCGTGAGCTCATTACTCAAAGTTTACACTTCGTTTAATTGTTGATTGCGAAGTAACTCGGAGATAACTCAGATTGTTGAATGGTAAACTTCTCTTCATTCTCCATTGTTTCCCCATCCAAACGCCAGTTTGAGGAGAATTTCCTTGAAATAGTTTCAAGGCGTCTTATCTAGCGTATGCTGTATTATTTATTGAGGTCGTAAATCAAAGATATCCGGAATTTTCCCTTCAACTTGCAATTACGTGATGAAAGTAACAAAGTACGTCATTAAGTTTCTCTCGTCTTCTACAGAGAGGATATTCCATAATCCATTGAGTGTCTGGATTTAGAAGGCCATCTCAACTAGAGAAACTTCAGATGTCTATATTAGTGCGATGAACTAATATTCGGTTCACAAATAATCAGCTTATTAGGAATCGAATCAGATTATATTCATACGGTGGGCTTAGTTTCAGAAATGTTTTCCTAATTTGCATTTTGTATCGACATGCATGGAGATTATTTCATNGTATTGAATAAGCCAGAAAAATGATTGCTCCCTGAGAGCTATCTTGGCGTGCGCTGCCTATACCGTTGGAGTTATATAATGATAATGAACTGTAAGATTGTTTATCTCAAATAGTTCTGAATAAAATTCCGCGATAGCATATATCTACCTACCTCTTACGTGGTAGCCACTATATGCAAAATTCTGAGCCATAAATACAATTAAATTTAATTTCTTTTACAATTTCTTTACAATGCACATTTTAGAATATCTGTCAAATTCTTTTAAAAATCGATACAATTGTCGTTTTGAGTATTTAATATAGATAAACTTTGTCTTTTACACGAAGTAATTTGGACGAATCGTTTGAAAGTTATCATTAACGCAACGCAGTACGCCATTACACGTCGCGTCCACTATAAGACGACGGAGGACGATGCGCGGGGGTAGAGAGGTGGTCTAAACAATAAAGCGCCATCGCCGAGACCGCGAACCGAACTCGGGCAGACGCGTGAGGACAGACGTCGTTGATGATTGTGTTAGTTTTGCGAATGTCTTTATAGGTGAAGTGAAAAACGTAAATACATACATTACATTCATCCATCTTAACAAAATTCACGCTTTTATAATATTAGTAGGAGTAGGATTACCAATGTATTTCATTATAATCCCTTCAGTTTTTTTGCTGATGCTATTCAATATTGTATAAGTGGGTAACTATTGATTGACTGACACTATTATATTGACATACAGTTAAAGCTACTGAACCTAGAATCTTGAAATATGCAGGTAGGTTCTTTGTATAGCGTAAATAAACATCAAGAGAGGGAATCAGAAATGTCCACCCCAAGGGGAAAATTAGGGGTTGAAAAACTTTTATTGAATTTCGTAAGTTTTGAAGTTGGAAACCTGAAGTTTTGGGTCAATAAATAATATTGTGACTACTTGTTCACTGAACTTAATGTGACAAACCAAATTGTACGCGGGCGAAGCGGCGGTCAACAGCTGGTCTAAATATCTAGAAATTAGGTAAAAACTTCCAGACAGCTTTTTTGATGCAGGACAAAAAGGAATCTTCCATCGATGAAATCTATCAAAAATTCTGAAAGTTATTCATACACTTGTCTAATTCTACCTTCAAAATGATTACACACTCGTGAGCTTATTACTCAAAGTTTACACTACGTTTAATTGTTGATTGCGAAGTAACTCGAACTCAGATTGTTGAATGGTAAACTTCTCTTCATTCTCCATTGTTTCCCCATCCAAACGCCAGTTTGAGGAGAATTTCCTTGAAATAGTTTCAAGGCGTCTTATCTAGCGTATGCTGTATTATTTATTGAGGTCGTAAATCAAAGATATCCGGAATTTTCCCTTCAACTTGCAATTACGTGATGAAAGTAACAAAGTACGTCATTAAGTTTCTCTCGTCTTCTACAGAGAGGATATTCCATAATCCATTGAGTGTCTGGATTTAGAAGGCCATCTCAACTAGAGAAACTTCAGATGTCTATATTAGTGCGATGAACTAATATTCGGTTCACAAATAATCAGCTTATTAGGAATCGAATCAGATTATATTCATACGGTGGGCTTAGTTTCAGAAATGTTTTCCTAATTTGCATTTTGTATCGACATGCATGGAGATTATTTCATTTTCTTCAATACATTCAATTTGAGAGTGCATCACTTTCAATTAGTATTACCATGATATTAGCATAGCGTAGTTCATCCCCTTATTTCGTACTCTTTCTCATTGTTTTATTCAGGACTATTGTGAACAGTAAAGGGTTTAGGAAACAGCCACGTTCACATAGATTTTCATTCTCACATAAATGAGCATTTACGTTTCTTCGGTATCATTGGCATTTCTCTCTTTTGTAATATTATGAATACACTGACCCGTCACTAACAATATCCATGATAATAGTCATACAATTTCCACAATTCAAGACACGTTTCCCTGCATGATAGCCTTCATCAGTCCAACTGACCGCTACCCCGTGGGTTGACTAATTATTGACTACACTGAACAATAATCAAACTTAAGGTAATTTCACTTTCAATACAAGAAAACACTTTAACTAAAACTCCAACTATTTCTCAGATATCTATCGCCTTATTAGATCGCTCCGCGTATCGCTCTGTCACTTCAACTCGACTATCTCGATAGGTTCGTAGGTAGCGTTTATATATGACAATAGAAGGACTCCGAAGATGGTAGGATATTCGCTGGAAGTCCATTAAAACCGGTAGCATTATTCTCGCCACGTCTAGAATGGTCACGAACAGCGAACAACCGCGAAACATCGGCAGGACTGGCACGCTCTTGGCCATGTCACCAGTGGCGGCCTACGTTATTTTCTTCAGGGCAAGATTCACGACAATATGTATAGATAAACACCATGACGGCGAATACTGGTTTTTTTGAAGCGACCTCCCGAAGGTGATAAAAATATTGAAGTCGAAAAATTTTAAGTATAAAATTCGAAATAATAACAACTAAGAGAGGTGAGCTGCATTGTGGAAGGCAAAATACTCAAAAAACAGTAATAAGTATCGAGTCCTTCACAAAATAATGTCTTTCAAAGAATACTACATTTTATTTTTCAATTTGATATTTCAATTGAATACATATTATTATATAATCCATAATTTGCTGATATGTATTCAAAATTTCCATAATTACTTCATCTTCAATTAGAAGAACAACATAAATAGAATAGAAATAAAAAAACGAAGAAATAATCTCTTCAATATCTATAACATGAAAAACACAAACCATCGATAAAGTCACTTTGAACCCATCCTAAAAAAAATACACCGAAATTTGTGGTAGAAATTTCTAGTTTTCTTCTTTGGAAATTTCTACCAAGAAAAACCAGATATGTAGATTGCTACTCTATCAGTAGCAACAATCCTATGATGTTCGAGGGTAAAGCACCACAAAGCACAAAATACTTCGGTTCCTCAAATTCATGAGATACTTCCGTCCTGATATCTTTACGAATGATCAGAGACTACCCTGCTATGTCATATATACGTGAACGCATTTATTTCACGCTCCATTATATTTATTGTCACACGGTTTTTCTTATTTGCCGTGAAAATTGATGGGTTGGTCAATAACAATCTCCAAAGTGGCCACTGGCAATTACTTGAGTACATTTCAGGTGAATATACATCCATTCATCTCCAGTTCTCCCTCTGATGGACCAAGTAATCGAATTAGATCACCCCAGCTCCCGTATGAGGGGTCACTCTTGGTTAGAAACGCAATAATATACATGCAACTCACTGTCGTAGCCTAGCAACTAGCGGCCTCATTCTAGGCTGACAAAAGATTATTGAATTTGAAGAATGAGCGATTGTGGAAGTAATTTCAGATGAATGTGGGGAAGCTATTCCACCCTAAGAGACAAATTGATGTGAGCTTTGAGCTGCATTATTCAGTTGATATTGAACCTAATAAAATAGAAAAATAGTGACTCATGACAAATAAATGCATGAAAACATTATGGTTGTTATTGTATAATTATAGCAATAAACATAAAAGGGCTAGAAGTTTCGCTCTCAACATTCTAGAGTATCCAGAGAATATTCTGGAATATGGGTGAACTATTCTGGAATAATCAAGAATTCTGATAAGTGTCATCATTGTGGAACGATTAAGGTAGTTATATGCTTTCAAGTATACTCGTGAATAATCTGGAACGTTAGGATACATCCTGGAACATCCCAAATCATTGTGAAATAATCAAAGGAGTTAAACCGTGTTAGGAATCACACGTTAAAAGGTAAGACCTCGTGAGTCCTTAGCTCGCACAAGTTTCTCAACTTCTGAGAGTTGTCGTTCGTATGGGGGTGACAGCTGATTAACGGAAAAACAGATTTTAAAACAGATTTTTTTTAACAGATTAAACAGGTTTCCATTTTTACCTGAAACGCATTCTTTCGAAAATATGACGACTGAAAATTTGTAGAACAGTTCATAACATTTGAGAGTGTACAGAAGCATTTCAGAAACATCAAAACACCTCGAAATACTCTTGAACGTTCAGGAAAAGTCTCAAACATCAGGAACATCCCAGGTTATTTTTGAATGAGTGGGGCTACCCAGTGATATGGATACGAAAATCCATGGACCTCATACAATTTAGAGTTTATTATTCCATCACAACTACAACATAAGCTCATATCAACTACCTAAATGTAGTCAGGACCCCAGCTAGTCACTAATAATAATTTGTGATGCACTATTTGGAAACCCTGATGTAGTAATGAATGTAACTGGAGTTATATCCCATTACCAAACCGTTATTTTAACACCTCGACACGTGTTTCGATCACCAAGTGATCATCTTCCTCTAATGATAATGACCTCACTAATAATAATGACCTTGGATAAAATTCACTCAAACAAATGTATATTTCCAACTATAGATTTCAATTTTGAAATTGGTATGTACTGTCTGAATAGCTTTTCAGATATCATATTATACGTGATCATCATAAAGAGACGAAGTAAACTCAGAAACTGAAGACGCCAACTTGGTTGATGAGTTGCGCTTCAGGAAGAGTATTACAGTTCTGTTTTTTGAGAGAAGTTGCTTGTTCTGCTTAATAATCTAAATTGGGAAATTGTGGAAATTCAATTCTCCAGACAATTTATAATTGGAAGTTATCAGGATGTGGCAAGACAGTGATTAGACACCAACGAGCCAACCAGACACTTCCCAAAAGCGAAAACCAAACCAAAAAAAACCGTGAAATAAATTGATGGATGTAGCCGTTACTACATGGTAGGAGATCATAATAAAAAAAGAGAAATGAAAATTTCTATGTTTCTAAGTTTATTGTATTAGTATAAGAATGTCCATATAGGACGAAACTGCAGTAACGTTAGTTACAATTAAAAGTAGTAAAAAACATAGAAAAAAAACATGGTTACTGTATGGTGGTCAGCGACTAGTGTGATTCACTATAATTTCATGCAATCACGCCAATGGTCATTAGAAGAGGTCTGATTCTGCTCCACGACAACGCTCGTCCGCACATTTCACAAATCAACGTCCGAAAATTGAACGAATCGAGCGTCGAAGTTCTGCCTCACCCATCACATTTCTCATACCTACGCCAACCGACTACTATCTTTTAAAGCACTTCGATAACTTTTCCACTGATAGAAACTTCGCCAATCAGGACCAGGAAACAAAAGGTCTTCGTCGCGTCGACTTAATCGAATTTCGAGCACACAATTTTCATGCTGACGGAATTGATCGACTAATGTTACGACTTCCTCTCCGATCACAACAGATGGCGCTTCTGCTGATAAACATCACCTTCAAAGATAGCACGTGGATGTCGTGGTCAGAGTGGAGTCCAATAGAGA
Organism: Leptinotarsa decemlineata; assembly: GCF_000500325.1. Classification (NCBI taxonomy): domain Eukaryota; kingdom Metazoa; phylum Arthropoda; class Insecta; order Coleoptera; family Chrysomelidae; genus Leptinotarsa; species Leptinotarsa decemlineata. Next base: position 21,318 of record NW_019292396.1, on the reverse strand, counting down.
GGTGTAGTTTAAAATCAATAACGTAACGATCTCATGAATATACAAGTAAAAGACGATTTGAGAGGACTGGCAGCCCCCTACGCCAGTAACCAAGCTGTTTGTCGTCGAAATCAGTTCTATAATGATTTCAGCAAATGTGAAGTGAGGTGTATGTGAAAGAAAAAACCAAAAGGTCTCCCGAATGTTATGTTGGCAACATTGAAAACACGGTGAGCGCTTTTTGCGCCTTTGTTGCTGACATATGTCAATATTTATTTTTCGTCCGTAGCTTTTAATGTTTTTAGGTTTATATTATAACCTTGTTGCAACCCGATACCGACATAACACCAAAGAGAAGTTAGGAATTTTGTAAAAAAAAAAATTCATTCATAACAAATATGTATGGAAAAGCAAATAGGGCGAAGCAAGACAGCTACGCCTTCCGACGAAGCTTCTGTTGATTATTAACAGGAGGAGCCTATCTAAATGGGCCCGAGTGGGAAGCAACAGCTATTAAAAAATAGAGAGAGAGAGAGAGAGAGGGGGGGGCTTGTGTTACGTTGGCAAAAGTGCACTGATTCAAATGACGATTATTTCGATAGAATTGAATGAGTATTCACTAAGATATTACACTCTGAAGTAGACTCATAGCAACGGACAAAACTTTTAAAACAACCTGATATTATAGCTGACAAATAATTTACGTAGTTTTCAATGATCCGTTTTCTAATTCTTGGTTTATTACAATGAAATAATCACATTTGAGGTTTGATTTCCATCCCACAAAGCTGTTTGCTGAAATAACAGTTCTCGTAAATTTTATTGTTCGTTGTTGGGATGTCGCTAGGTATTGATTTCTTTCGTAATATTTACTCGTTTCCTACAATTTGTCTCGTAGCTTGATAGTGATAAATGTATTTCATAGGACAGTCCAGGAAAGAAATGAAAAGAAAAGAAGATTGATGATATAGCAATGACTAAATATTTATAAAACTAGTCATCTGAATCAACCTGATTGTTCGAGACAAGTAGATTAAATAATAAAGAAAGTGAATATCATACAGTTACCAGCTTAAATATTCAAATAGTTTTCTGTTCGTTATTTCAGATCAAAGATGAAATGTGAAATTTTTCTTTTATACAGAGGCACCAACAAAGTCGTCAACCTAAAGAATTTTTTATTGATAGACTGATGTAAAATTAAATTTTACCTTTGGTTTTCGTTTTGAATTAGACTGACGATGACATGAACACACTTTACTAAACGATCACCCCCATTTGTGACCACGTCAAGTCAGTCAGCAGTCAATAAAAGTGTACGCAATTAACATTCACACATTTATTGGCCGCTGACTTCCCTCTTCCAGACTACGTTGAAAGGGGGGAATTCACAATATGGTTAATTCATCAGAAAGTATCATCCAAATGTTTCCATTTCGATGGAAAATCAAAGGCTCAACCTTCCTTTCTAACCATGTTGCAAAATGATTTTTGTGAAGCAGAAAAAATACAATAATGAACATACGACATACCTATTCAATTACTGCTACTCAATCAAATATTTCTTCAACAACATTCCAAATATGAAGTGTTTGTTTCGTTATATGAAATGATTCTCAGTTTTGGAACCAACCATCAAATCTTCCTCAAAAAAGTTGGTAATTTTGCACGCACAATCAGAACACCAAGAATACAGAAAGGAGAAAGAAATTGAATTATGCAATATAGCTACTTTCACATATAGTGAGGTGGCATACTTGAAGACTGGCTGTGAATCAAATTATCTGAAATAACAACTCGTTCAGACCAGTGATATATGTGATATATGTAAGATATATGTCGGCCAAACTTCACGATCATTAGGTGCTAGAATTACTTCGCACAAAAGTGACTGTAGATTATACCCAAAAAGATGTTCTTTAGCAGACCATGTGAATAATTTGGACCACCATATGGATTATAACTCAATGAAAGTGTTAACCTCTGATTCAATCTCAGTAAAAAGGTTATTTCTGGAAATGTCCTACATTTTTGAAAACAACAATTGGATGAACCAAAAAACAGACATTAAACACCTAAGTGAAATTTATTCCTACTTATTGATAATAGACAAGAACTTTCACAATAATAATATCAATTTGTACAGTTCTATTGTATAATTCAGATCTCAATTTTAATCTAATCAGAGTAATTTTGAACAAAACTAATTTTACATTAGAAACTAGAGTACAGTTGGTACTCTTAGTGATATTTAACACCTTCTAACACTTGTACTACTCAATGTTTCGAATCTTGCACACACGATGTCAACTACAGTCTGAAAGAAATATATTTTAACAAAAAAAATTTTAAACATTCATAAAACCGCATACATGCGGTTTTTACCTATGCGACTATCCCAATATCAGTGTAGAAGTTAATTTCAGCCTTCATCAGTTGATAGATAAAGAGTAACGCCGACAGTATTTGTCCTAATCGTGCAATAAATAAATAGATAAATAAATAAATGTATGTGTGTTTCAAGAATCACTTGTATGGTCAAATATTCTAAGCACAAATTTGAAATAAAAATTTTAATAAATTCCACAGCATAGTCCAATTTGATCCAGTCCATTTAATACATTCATGAAACATGCGAAAGTCACTCTTTCGCATAAAAAATCAAAGGCACAGATAAACGGAACTTTTTATTTCAAACTGCGCAATCCCACGTATCGGCAGACCTGTTTCATAGGAGATCAAAGCTCAAAGGACACGGGCTCTCACAAGTCGCTTTCTAAGAATATATCCTCTTTCGGTTTGTTGCCGACGTCATTCACTCAACTTCGTTTACATAAAAGTTTGCAAGGTTACATTTTCTGATTGTGTCTGCTGGTAAGCTGTCTACAAGAATTGGTGTTGAATTGATAAGCGATAAAATTGCTTTGAACAGCGTTTTTATTCATCAATGATTATTACGATTATAGTAATGTTAATTATCACTTCAAAACCGAGTACTTTGTTCTACACTTTCTAATATGTGTAAATTTATATCAACTGAATGGGTTGGGTGAAAATAATGCTTTACAATTCACACAATACTAACATTTAATGTACTAGTGATGCAGTGTTTATAATCTTTGGTGTAGCAATGAATATTACTGGAGTTTTTTCCTAACACCGTTACTTTAACACCTCGACACGTATTTCGATCACCAAGATGATCACTTGGTGATCGAAACACGTGTCGAAGTGTTAAAATAACGGTTTGGTGTTGGGGAAAAACTCCAGTACTTACTAACATTTATTGCTAACAGCTGTTTCTACACTATGTGTCATCTTCTAAGCGAGTTATGAACTAACCTAGGCATATGATGTCATCTTAAAAAATATAAGTTGCGTTGGTAGGTATCAAGAGCACTTGGAAAATTACTAATTACATTATTGATGATTGGAGAATTATAAATATATATCTGATCATTCAAAACAATGTTGATTTTTTTAACAAGATTTTTTTTTGATTTCTAAAGATTCTAGGTATATCGATTCTATTTTATTGGTTCTATAGATTCCAATCCCAGACTTTTTGGTTGAATGTGTAGAACTTCCGGATTTTGTATGAAATTATAAGTGTTTTCTATGAGACGATTGGCATAGTTGGAATCTTGTTCATGCAATCTGTAACTTCCGAATCTCTAGTTGGAACTGCGGCCAGTTTGACATATATAAGGCATTGCAATCGCGCTTGAGCTTGTAGACCACTGTTTTTTTAAATTTGTCTTGAATGATGCAAATCCTCATTTGTCTTGAATGCTACACTCATGCCTTATTTTTGATGGAAACTAGATATTTTATTTGTAGAATAACTAAGATATGTTAGACATGCAAAACGACGGTCATTATTTCCTTCGATTCAAGAGTAGATTGAATTTAAAGTTCCGCGGTTTTGTTTTTGTTTTAGTATTTTGTATAAGATGGAGGTTTTATATCCTTTATTGATGACAATCTGTTCGATTCTATTTAACTCGGTTTGGAAATTAGACTAGTTGTGCGGTATATACATAAGTCTCTGTATCTTAAAGTGGTACGCTGCAAGTTTATGTGAGTATGGGTGCATAGATTGATTGAATTGTTATATCTGTATGTATGGCTTTGTGATATATTGAAAAATTGTGTTTGTTGTTTGAGCGACAGATATTCAAATTTATGGATTTCAGTGAGTTGTGATCATCTTTCATTTCCATTGTAAATTCTATATTAGGATTAAGATTGTTCAGGTAAATGATATATCTATTTGACTGATGTATCGTTCCGATCCAGCAAACAAAGACGTCGACGACATATCGATACCATTAATAAACATATGTTTCAATTAACATGCATGGATTTGTTTTTACAGACTCGAGTTTTCAATGCTATATTTTATTGTTTTAATACTTATAAATATCCCGCAAAACCAGCCAAATTTCCAAGAACAATCAAAAACATTTCCGTCAATAATGGAATACGATATGAATTTTCATACAGGACACTTTCAACTTTGAAATTTCAAGTACGGACCTATATTTTGGAACAATGCCTTGATCGGTAATATTTGAATAATATCGTTGAATTCTAGTTTTTTCGATACTCTCAATTATTACTTTTTCATTACGCCCCTAATAATCACTCGAGTGGAAGCAATTCCAACTCTCTTGATATGGCACAACTTAATCTTAAAAACATAATTACGTGTAAGTACCTAAAATTTGTTGATCATATCAAATTTTAGAGATTTGAACCCCTTCTTATGTTCAGCCTCCACATCGGCTCTCACTGTGTTTAATAGGGGGTCAATCTATAGAGAACTACGCGTTGTTGTTTGAGAAAATGAGTTGGTATTGACCTCAAAGAGAGAATGAATTTGTCTCTCATGATTCAAAGCTCGTATACACGACTGCCAATGATACTAGTATAGAACACTATTCAGCACTTTACAAATCTGTTAATTGACACTTTTTGAATATGTTGATTGAGACTTTTCAAATCTGTCAATTGTCAACATCCATATCTGTTAATTGTCACGTTTCAAATCTTTTGATTGATAGTTCAATCGCAACCGCATTTTTTAGTGTAATTTAAACATTCAAAATTTATAGGTTTTCTCATCAAAATACAACCTAACCTGACCAAAGAAATAATTAGTATGGCCCTCCTACGATTTCATATATTTCAATACATTAATATGTTCATTGACACTTTTGAATTTATCTGGCAGTTGACCGATTCAGAAACTCCCAAATAATATATTTGAAAGGTGTTAATTAGCAGACTTGAAAAGTGTCGATTGACAGATTTGAAAAGTGGCAATTGGAAATTTTTATTTCTGCATCGCAGTAATAGCATTAAATCTATTTGTGAATCGATATATTTTCTTTATTTTTTCCACTGGTACCATAACACTGTCATAGATATGAAATTCCTGATATAATTAGAATATTCCAGAAACCAATGATGAAAATTTTGACAAGTTCTTGGTGTTTGATTCCAAAACGTCAGCAAAACCCGATACCTTCTGTACTTGGTGAATTTTCCGGATAACCATCATATCGTGTAAATCAAACAAAATTATGAATGAATTGGGTGTTTTTTCTTATAACGTTATCCAGATTGGTACTGAAGAGCCGTAAAAGGCAAGTGTCTTACGACGGAACATTGATGTCTACGAGTGAGGATGACAGTGTTCCGTGTATGTGAAATTTTTACTTTCATTCAGTATATTTTGTAAAAATCCTGTGAATGAACAAATGTTTGGAATATAAACTGAGTATGGAAAAGTGTTTTTTGTATTATTCAGTGTTCATATAAAAGTATTTTTTTTAAATCTGTTTTTTCGTCAACCAGCTGTCGCACCCCTACGAACGACAACCCTCAGAAGTTGAAACTTGTGCGAGATAAGGATTAACGAGATCTTACCTTTTATCGTGTGATTCCTAACACGAAATAATTTTTATTTCATGTAATTCAATGTTTATATAGAAGTAGCTGTTTCAAGGGGGCTTTTTCTTCCAATTTGTGGAAAAGTTACTTCTTTGCATGATCTACACATCTATGTATAGAGATACTTCATTCAAAATTTATTGCTTCCTTCCTTTCTTCTGAAGATTCCCACATTTTTTGTATTAAGATGGAGTAGTAGAAAGCCAAAAACTTCCTTTCCCAAAAAATAATCAGTCCTAAAAATATACCTTTTCAATTCACAAAAAATATTTTTCATATGGTAACTTTCAATTCCGAAAAAATTATATGACTGAAATCTATAATTGAATCCTTATATATAACCCTTTCAATGCAAATCATCACATTGTATCTACAACACACATGTCTTTATAAATCATCATTAAATAAATATTTTCGAATCCATACTGAGAAAAGAACTAAACCTGTAGTTTTTTCAATATTATTGTATCGTTTCACTTTTGTAGTTTTTTGGATGAATGAATTGTTCTAAATTCCTACCATCATAATGTTTCATCCCAGAAACAATCTGTTAGTATCCCATAAAGTAGAATTTTCCCAAATTTTACATGAATTATTCAGTTTTCACACTTTATCTGATATTTCTCACCAATTTTTCCTCGAAAATTTTGTTTTACATAGTTCAATATTCATAGTTGACACAAGTTGTTTGAAGAGGAACTCTTAAAATATCGTTTCTAAGCGAATTCTAGTATCTTGTCTTGATTTTTCTAAAGTTCTCAATTTTTTATAAATCAAAGAAGAAGTATTTTCAGAGTTTGGAGTAATTCACTCCATCATTTCCGAAATTCGATAAAATTTTCGAAGTATGCAACCTCATATTCTCAAGGTTTGAACCCTTTAGTACCACCATATTCAAGTATATGTACGTTATAAATGAGAATTTCAATTTCTCATATCCTGATCATTCTGCAATATAAATTTAAATCTGCTAAGATGACAGATTTAGAAATACTCAGTTATTTCCACATGTCGTCAGAAGTCTCACTTTGTCATTGAGTTGATTTTTCCTACACATATTTTCAAAGGTAAATCATAAACTTTCAGTAAGTAATTATATATAGTAAAAAAAGGTTTGCTTTCTCACACATCTCAAAAACGATTGAAATAATCTCTGTTTAAAAACATTAACTTATTACAAAAATTTTAACGTGGACCACTTTTGTAACGATCTCTATTGAAAAATTGACTGGGTCTCAACTGAATAACTATTAATGAAAAGTAATAACTCTTCCATAAATTATCTTTGTTTAATATGTATCTGAAATTTCTTTCACAAGTTCAACAGATAACCTCAAGAGTTCATTGTGTACTTTCAAATTTTAAACCATGAGCACGTGTATCATTAAAAACCTTTCAAAATGCACTACACTATCGATAAAAAAAATTTTTCACCATAACCACGAATTGACGATTACGACCAGCTTTTCTTGGAGAAATTTTTACATTGGCCACTTCATAAACATAGAACATCCAACACTTCAAAAAATACACAATATATGTAAAAGTTATGCCAAATAAGAGTTTCCACTTCTCGGAGATGCAAAACTTCAAAGTTATGCTCAAGTAAACATATTCCAGACGGCGTTTCTTGAGAATCACGTCGTCCTTTATTTCGCAGAACTTGATGTAAATATTGAAATCTGAGATTTGTCCTTTTTCCAAGTATAGGATTATAGTTGTAAATAATTCAGAAGGAATTTCAATTGCAAAACATTCAATTAGATGCCTAGTTTCTCTGTATATGTCTTTTTAAAGTGTCTTTTCAACAACTTTCACAATTTTATTTCACTGCCTTTTCTATTTACTCTGTTCAAATTAATGATATCGCAAGTTGAAAGGTGAATTTCGTTATCCATAACTTATCGCAAATGTTAAAAACAAATTTCAATAAGGTAAACTCGATTTTTAGACACAATTTCAGGGAATTGGCTCAACGCCCGAAAGACTCCACATTGTCGCCATTGAATTCTTTGTTTTCTGACCTATACTTTCCCATGAACACACGAGAACCAATATCTATATCTCCCTTGAAATTCCAAGGCGATAGAAAGAAAGAGTATTACTCCAAGTGCAGAACTAATAATAAGTGACGAAAACTAACCCATCTGTCATCTGTTTATGATTTGTATTTATTCATGGTATGTTAGGAATCACACGTTGAAAGGTAAGACCTCGTTAGTCCTCTCGCACATGTTTCGACTTTTGAGAGTTGTCGTTTCTAGGGGCGACATCTGGTTAACGGAAAAAACGATTTTTAAACAGATTTTTCCACTTTTGATATAGTCACGAGATACTGTGATTTTGATTTGATATTTGTGTGTCATATGTGTTTGTTATGAAAAAGGTTACTATTCCAAAATTGTTACGGTAATAAAAACGGGTGCAACTAGCTTTCGACTGCATTTGTAATATAGTTTCAGAAGAACTTACTTCATTTGAATTGATACCTTGTGAATAATTGGGCTTTGATAATCTTTTTCCAGTCAATTATACCTAATATCATACCTGAATTCAGATCACTCCGTTCTTAAGGCTATCATGGCATTTCTACAGTAAAGAATAACTACTTTTTAACATGCTTCTTTTCCAAATAGAATTTATAGAATTCGTAGAAAAGTCATTGACAATAATCGTCTCAATTTCTACCAATGCTGCTACTTATGAGTTAGTTGAAACTTTGAGGTTCAACACTCGAGGCAAATACTACCAAATTTTGTTCTCTCTGAAGACGATTCTTCTCCGCAGTGGTAATGAAGGTCCTAAGTTGTTAGTTGGAGTAGGGGGAAATACAAGGGAAAATACAAAACCACTATAATCCCACAAGTTTCTAAGATAGTCACCCAAAAAGTTACTTTCGTCTTGCGTCAAGAGTGTATAACATCTTGCCAAGCAACATGAACATACACAATTTCTCACAGTTCAGAAAAAAAAACTGTGGATACCAAGCAATAATACATTATATATACATAATCTGATTGATATTGAAAATACCCATTACCTAACAAGATCCTAACTATCAATGATCCCAGTTGAAACGGAGGAAAGTATCTAAAGATATATATCATGAATTAGAAATACTTCACTTGTATTGTTTATTTCTGACCGGGATATTATAAGCTTATATCTTTTTTCCGTTTCAAAAATGAACAGAATTTTATTGAAATCGGTCAGAAATAAAATTATCTATGTACCACGGGAATTAATGAGCCTTAATAACCTCAGGCAATTGCTGTCCCTCGGGCCAGAGGCCCTCGGGACGCAAACTTTGACATCGGTAATTAAGGCCCTCCTAATTCCTTTGATACATAAATAACTATTTTACTATCTACGTTAACAAGTATAATAATGCTGATGCGGCTAGTAAATTCCTTTAGTCCATTGTATATTCTGTTCTTTGTTCAAATGTTAAATAAATTATTTCGTAGGAAACTTATATTATCATTTTCATTATTATCATCGTTATTATCATTATAATTATCATTATTAATTATTATCATTGCTTAACTTTTGAACGGAACAAGTTATCGAGGTCGGGTAAAGTTCAAGTAAAATGGTACCACTTTTACTACTTTTTGGCATTAAAATGATTGTGGTCACGTGGGCTAGTGTCAAGAGGGCACTATCAACTTTTTGCTCTATTTGTGAAAATCAGCTAAGCTGTTTCAAACTGACAAACGTTTGAAATTTGCTTTAAATGTGTTACAAATAAATTAAAAACCTAAATAACTTTTAATTGAGAAACAAAATTTTGAGTAACGATCTCAACTATTTTAACAATTTCTCTTAATATTCACCGTTCACTTCCTGACGGAAAAAGAGTCAGTTTTGGAATTCATTTCGAACGTTATTAAATGTTTCCGGGGTACTATAACACACATCTGTTATTCGGACCATAATTTCCTGTATATGTATAAGTGTATGTGGCTGCGTGATGTATACTTTAGATTTCATGTACCCCTTTAGAAAAAAGTTCCAACTGGCCATTCAATGGGGCCACGTCGGTCTATCCACCGTCCCGGAAAATTCTTGTTTAGCCATTCTCGGACAGGTCTGTAGTAGTGAGGGGTGCACCATCTTATTGAAAGGTCACATCTATGGTAAATTCATTTGGGTTTACCCCAACTTCTTGAATACTGTGATGGATCAGATTTTGAAGCATATTCAAATACAGATGTCCAATTACATTTTCTGCCATAAATATTGGATCTATAATATGGTCACTCAAAATACCAGCCCATCCGTTGATCTTCTCTGGGGTTTGAGTATGACCTCCTTGAGGAACGTGTGGATTTATGTCTGACCAATAACGCACATTCTGTCTACATTATGTTCCATTTAGACAAACAAATAGAGTTAATGTGGGAATTTTGAGTTATGCGGTCAGACATGACGTCACGAAACTGCAGTTTTCTATGCGGGTCGTCTTCTGTTAGTTGATGCAGAATTTTCAATTCATATGAGTGAAATTTGTGTTTTTCAAGATATTTCCTCACAGTGGTCGTAGATAGACTACAATCCGTGACTACCGTTTTCGTTATTTGTTGCAGAACGTCGATTTGCTGTTCTACTGAAATAGATTTTCTTCCAGATCCTTTTTCGCTCGTTATGCAACCAGTCCTTTGAAATTTACTGACCAATTTCCTTAACTAGGTACAAGATATTGGATTATTTGGGAATCGCTCATTAAATATTCTTTCTGCTTCATGGTAACTACGCCTAGCTTCAGCGTGAATTGAAATTTCTTCAGTTTTTCCTTCTAAAAGACGGGGACGAAGTATTTGAAAATGATGAAGAAATGCTGAAACCTATGAAAACTGTCAAAAGTATCGATATGATTAACGTCAATATTAGACTGACATTGAAATTAAATACTATTTGGAGTCTCCAGAAAAATAACTAAGGCATAACAGAGTGGAACAAAAACCACAATTTGAAATACCAATAAAATGTGCACCTGTTTTACCACAAAAATTTGGCTTTTCAAGCAGAATCAGTAACAAAATTAAAATTCTGCTGCAATTAATATGTAAAAATAATTCATATGTTAAATATTTGGAGCTAATTTCAAACACTTGTCAGTTTGAAACGACGCGGGCGATTTTCAAAAACACAGCGGTATTGGATAGAGCATCGGAAAGCCTCCAAAACCAGGAGCCACGTGACTCCCCTTGACATTAAAAAAAAGTTGATGGTGTCTTCTTGACACTAGACCACCTGACTACAATAATTTTTATGCCAAAACGTAGTAAAAGTAGTACCTTTTAACCTGAATTTCACCCGACCTCGATAGTTTGTTCCGTTCAAAAGTTAAGGGAGGGGGGGACTTTTTACGTTCTCACTGTATAGTCATCCGCCAGCCCGGCGATGGTCTTCTGATTATCTGAGATAATCTATAATCATCAAAGCTGGAATGTATAATTCTGGAATCGTGTCTGTGAACCATCTTCTGAAATATCTCTTACGACAGCCATAATGACATTCTGAAGAGATTCCATTTGATTGATCGATATTGAGGAGAAAAATAAGCTTGGGCTGGTAGGCCGCAGTCGAATGGAAACTAAAAAATCGAACTTTTCGTCTGACAATGATGCAGACATCATCAGTGGTACATGCGTTGACTATTAGGACGAAGGTTGTATCTCGAAGTCTCAGCAACGAGTGCCTGCGGCCACCAGCCCAGATTTTCTTCTATTTATTTCTATTGACCATGAAAGCCTATGTTTTTTATTGAGAATATTCAAATATTCAAGCTGATAATTGCAGCAACTGTTTCATAATATGTGGGTATATGTATGTCAGTTATACATAACAATACATTAGATTCAACCATGCAGGGCTTTTCCTGCATCTGGTTGAATCATCGTTTGAGCGAAAGCGTTTGCTGACCGGCTCAGAAAGAATATATTTCCCTTCCTGAATCAGATGCTGCTTCTACTGCTCAAGAACCTAGTGCAAAGCAGATCGTAGGATAGGATATCCCTCAATTGAGAAAGCGATAAGTCCCTTCACGGCGGCATCATCTAGCCTTCTAGGTTTTTCGATAGGATCAAGAGTTGAAGAGCTGAGAAGTTCATGTTCTTGATCTGATACCGATTAGTCGATGTCCATGTCCAGAAGATAGTCTATACTTTGGGTACTCAATGACATGGTTATCTACAACGAGAGGACACCCAGTATCCCAAAGATGTCGTTAGTGTTAGTGAGTGGACTCAATCATATTCCTTTCGGCTTGGATGAAGCGGATTCTTACCTGAACGACTGATCCCTTTCCTGGTAGAGGTAAACTAACGTCACCCGCTGCCGATAAAACGTTCAATGACTTAACAGAACCCTCTTTGGCTTTTTTACCCCTCTAAAACTATGCAAAGTGTAACAGCTGTGATATGGTGGCCTCTAAGAATCAACATTTAGTAAATTGTTGAATGTAGCCGTTACTACATTGTAGGAGATTATCATGAATGAGAAATAATCCTGTTTATGTTTTTTATCACTTGTAATGTATTAGTTTGAAAATGTCCTTATGGGACAAAACTGCAGTAACGTTAGTTGTGATTAAAAGTAGTAAAAATCATCAAAAGTATTATTTCCCATTTTTCATAACCAACATATTCACTTGACAATAGGTTTTGTGAATATATTCTTTCAAAATATAGAAATCTATAAAATATCAGAAATGATTGAGTATTTGTGAATTTGCTATGGATATAAAAAGTTGCTGAATACAATAGTTTTTATTGTTTTCACTAATTTCCATATTCCTTCCTCATATCTCAGATCTATAGGTACAAATACTAATAATACAAATTCCACCAAATTATATAATAAGTGAATAAGTGAATATCGAAATATTATGAAAATTATTAAACTATTCAAATGAACAAACGAGACAGACAAGCACATATCCTCTTTTTTGAAATTCAAGGTGAAAGATGAATCATAAATTGAATATAAATTTTAAGTCTCCCACTATAAAATTGACATATGTACTACCTTATTTCTCATCATTTCACCAGCTACAGAAGATGAGAATGGTAGTTTTGTTCTGTTGCCTAGTGGTGTTCTCAAAATGAAAGAAAGATGAAGTATTAGGCTCATCCTGTAATAAACAATCGGTAATACAGTAGTTATGGTCTCACCAAAAAAAATTTAATTCCAAAGTCTTTAAAGACTATCGCACTTTGTGAACTTTTGCAGAGATGGTCAAACCACAGATCACGAAGAACGACAGCAAATGTCTTTTGTACATTCATAAAACTACTTATATCGAACGAAATTTCGAAACTGGTTACAAGCAATTGGAATAAAAATCAGATATCATATATTATATTGTATTAGAGAAGACTTCAGTTTCAGAGTTTTCCCAAATTCAATAATAGCAAAATATTCCCAAGTATTCGCACACCTTTGATTTATAATGAGAACGGTATTTTGTTTAATATATTTTTTTCGACAAATATTTGACGTAGTTCTTCGAATTGACATATTTTTTTCGTTAATGAACACATTGAAATGAATCAGGCACTTATTTTTGAGTGGTGCTCACCACAATACTTATGGAAAACCCTTTCGTTTCTTGTCTATTCTTTCCCAAAATATCATTGGACTGTCAAGAAAGCAATTATATGGTGGCGAAAATTTCACCATTTTGCCAGATTAGCAGGCAGAAAATCACTGACAAACAGAAAGCAATCAGCTACACATTATATGCATTGATGATCATTCTAACGGAATTGCAGAATTTGGAAATACATTATGAATGAAGCAGCAATCGAAAGGTTCTTATCTTAACAAGAACTTTATTTTGTCTGTTGTGACAGTGAATAAATAGAGATAGATTGAAGACGCATGTTGACTCTTATGAATATTTCAACTTACCTGGTTTTAAATGAATTTGATTAGTTGATACAAAAGTCAGCATATGACCTTTCCTCAGATCCAACTGAATTACAATGAAGAAAATAGAAATGCAACTTTCTATGTTTGTATACTTATACTTGTATAAGTTTGAAAATGTCCGTATAGGATGAAACTGCAGTAACGTCAGTTACAAATAGAAGTGGTAAAAAACATAGGAAGTTTCATTTCTTTTTTCTTCATTATGATTTCCTACCACGTAGTAACGGCTACATCCATAAATTTATCAGCTGAATTACAATGAACTGATTACAGTCGAAATTTAAACTACTAATGGATTCTGTTTTACATCTCAAAATACAATAACCATGAAGGAAAATTGTGAAAATCTAAACTGAGAATTTCGTTAACGCTAATTAATTTATTTCGCTTGAGCTTCATTCACTATCGAGCATCCTCATTCTGAATCAAAATGTGGGCATACGCATACAGTAAGCGAAAATGGAGATTTAGAATTGCAATAATTGGCGAACTTTTTATTACAATAATTGGCGAAGTTTTCTATTGCAATAATTGGCGGAATGTTTTATTACAATAATTGGTGGAGTTTTTTGTTACAATAATTGACCGCAGTTGTTTTATTGTAATAATGACGAAGGTTTTATTCACAAAAATTGATTGAAGTGTAGTGATTGTGAAATATTTACCTGTCAGTATCTCTCATATACTCAATTCTCAACAAAACGTTCATACATCGATAATCCAACACAATACTTTTTACTGTACAATTCCATAATAGTACGCACTAAATTCTCAGAAATATTATCGAATCAAAACGAAAACATTGTTGTCAAGGTTGTGATTCTATATATTTTATCATCATAATGGCGAGGAAAAACTACATGAAGGTAATAAACTTGGGAGAATGAGCGTAAGGCAACACAAGAGTGCTAAAGTGGTACTGAAGGTGGTAAGAACGCAACTGCTAGGCCTTCCATGTTTTAATCCTTCAATATTCATTTTCTCACCTGTTTAGTATAATTTTTGTACGCCACTGCAAAAACTTCAATAAATTCTGAGAATTCAGTGCCTACTATTTTGGGATTATAGTATAAAAATGTTTGTATTTGTATATTCATTTTATTTCCTTGTTCTAGCGATATATTTCACTTCTGCAGTGTCTTTTCCATTAAATTTTCGTTGACTTGACTCCGTTGCGAGAACGAGAGTTGTTTTTGAAATATATTCACTGATTCTGTTATCTGTATTTTCTCGACTTTCTACCTTTTATTGTTAGTTCAATCTCACATGTATTATATTGTGTAGGAATCCTGTGAAAGATATCTGATTTGATTCCAT
>NW_019292395.1:51670-67186 GCF_000500325.1 Leptinotarsa decemlineata | reverse complement strand
AATTTAGGTGCAGAATATGAAAAAGAACGTTGGTAGAGTGCAGTTGAGTGTTTGGGAATAACTAGCATATTCATGTTTCCTTGTGTTCACCTATTGAGGTTTTTGAACATAGTAAGTTTATTGAGGAGATACGTAAGTTTATCAGACGTTATAACTTTGTGTGTCAAGGTAAGTAAATGGAGTTTTCGACAGTTATCTAATTCGAGCCATCCTGTTTCTTTGAATTTCATACTGATATGTTCAAATTTACGTATTCCATGAGAAAAACGTAAACAGGAATTTTGAATTTTTTGTAGTCAGCCTGTAGAAGTGCTGGACCATAAATACCGTCGCAATATGATAATTTAGATATTACCAGTGATTCGCACAACTCAAGTTTCATTTTAGTAGATAGCAAATCACGACTAGGATACAGCTGTCTCAGAATATTGAGCGAACTTACCTATAGAAGTAATCATGGAATTACTAGAATGCTGTGTACGAAACTGTTATTTCCAACTGAAGTACGAAGTATTTACGAAGGACGAGAAACTGTCAATGGGATCGCCACTTCCTACAGTTATAGCCAACATATGCAGTGGTTTCAAACTCTGGCCGTTGGAACCCTCATAACAGAGACCAAGAAACTTTTTCAATTCATTTTATCGAAGCTTTTCCACCAGAACTAAAACTTGGTCGAATGTTAGAAGATGCAGTGCTTTGGTTAACACCTATCAATCATTTGTACATGAAAAATCAGCAATGTTAAGAAGTGTACGCCAAAATAGTGTAGAATCCATCGTTTATGGAATATCTGAACCTGAAACATGCAATGCTGCTATAAATGCTAACTGTCGTACTATTTCTGAGTTATTGGTATTTCTGTCTTCCTTTGTGAAACCTCCTCACAGCAATGAGATACAAGAAAAAATTGCTATACGCAACATTTTCTCACTTATGAGGAAGTACCCTATTCCTGACAGAAGAACAAGTGGATCTGCTGAAGGGTCACTGGGTCATCAGTGTGTCAAGATGGGACATGTGAAGGCAAATTGTTGTGCTAAAAATCCACATATCATATATTAACTGTAGTTTCTCTACCAGTCAACATGAAGTACCAAGTTCATCATAAAGTTCCAACACTGTTTCAATTTGTTCCACCAAAGCTGCGATTGAGAAATGGGGCAATAATAATATCTGTATAGAGGTCCAACAGCCAGTAGGTTCAACGAAAGTAGCTATTGATGGCCACCAGTTCTGGGCATTGATTGATACTCGAGCTGATTCATCGCTGATTTCTGATATATTTTCACATTTATTTGAAAGTTATTCCATGTAGCATAATCTCAAAGGGCCTCACGACAGTCACCATTGAAGGCTAGTAATTTACAGGTTGTACAAACATTTCTGGTATTGATGATTATCCTGATAGAAGTATTTTAATTCGACAAAATATTTTTGAAGATCAGAGACTTATACCCATAACAGATTATTCAGGATCTCGTATCATACGTCGCAAGTTACTAGGCATTCATAGAATTTCTGAGGGATTCAGTTCTGAGTTGTCTGAAGTCGATGTTTCTGCAAGTTCCGCAGTGATCTACAAGTAATTCTTCGAGATTTTGCAGATATCAATATAACTGGAAATAAAGTAGGAGCTGTCAATAACATAAACCTGAAAATACGCTTAGAGGACATTATTGTCACCCGTACTCCCTATCACCTGACTACCAATGAAAGGAAGGCAGTTCGAGAAATTATAGAATATTTGATAATATCAAGTGAATCACCGTTTGGCAGTCCTGTGCTTACTAATGTGCGTATTCATTCATGAGAATGCATTTGCCAGGTCACTCGAACGGCCACTTTGAATATCTGCGGATGCCATTCGGGCTTGCCAATGCACCGACTGTATTTCAGAAAGCGGTTAAATTTGCCCTCGGTATTCTGAAGGATACAATTGCTCTAGTTTATCTCGACGACATTTTGATTCCTAGTGCGGCCCTGGACGAGGAGTTCGATAACGTTTGACATGTACTGGAGACATTTTTCACCGCAGGTTATTCTTTGAACATTGAAAAATGCCGTTTTTTTCAATCATCCCTGGAATACTTCGGGAGAGAAGTCGCAGTTGAAGGCATAAGAATTGAAAAAATGAAAAGCAGGGAAAAGTTAAGGTCTTTTCCTGATATGATGAATATAATTTGTCTTTGCAATTCAAGCAATGATTTTGCTTTGCAGATTGTTCATCAAGTGAAAAAGGTGTCGAGAGTGTTGCTCTTGTCAGGAGGGAAGTAAAAATTGATCACCCGATGGAGATTATTTTGTCGAGCTGCCGTCACGTCGGTCATGGGAAGCTGAGACGTTGAATCATAATTGCGATATCGAAAGGTTTTTGTTTATGGGATGATTCAATGGAATATGTGTTTCTCCCTAATCGAATACAGAAGCCGCTCATGTGTACTTGTTGTATGTGATTCAGTTTACAAAACTAATCAATAGAGTTTATTCTATGACTTTCACTATAAGGGTTTTACAAATATCGCGACACGTGTTTAGCTATATAATAGCTTCTTCAAGCATAACTGAGAGTTACTTCTAAATTACAACCTTATATACTATAACCTAGTACCTATTCGTCTACCTAAGTTATAAATCTACCTGGAAAAATATACCTGAAAAAGTCAGGTACCAATACATTTTTCGAAAGTCTACCTGTAAGTCTACCAGATTTAAATATACCTAACTATTTTCACCTGCGAATGAACATATTCAATAATGGCGAATTATCCAATTCAGTTTGATCGCTCATAAGATGATGAGAGTTTTTGAATTTGTTTATTTCCATACTCTACAATAGGTTGAGTTTCTACCTTTCTTCTGGAAATGACGGGGTACGTATTCATGGTTGAACTCATGTCCCTCTGAGATTAGATTACTGGCATATGTGGAATTTATTTTTCCGTTCTGAAAATTATATTTGTGTTCCTTTATGCGAGTTTTGAACGTTCTACCAGTTTGACCTATATAAAACATCGGGCATGATCCACACGATAATTTATAGACTCCTGATTTTTCTGCTTTATTTGCAGCCCACTGCAAATAAAGCAAAATCACGCTACTATACACTATCAAGTCACCAGTAAATTATTTATATTTTCAAATATTATAATTGAAGTGTGCATATATCTAAGCATTGAGCTCGCGTATATTTGTTCTGTTTGGTCGATTGAAATTAACACAATTTCCATGAAATATAATATTCTCATATCAATTATTAAGACTATGATAAAAATAAAATAAAAACAACAATAAAAATTAATTGGCGCTCCGGGGCGACTTCATTGATTCCAGTGGCGCATTTGCTTTTTCAGCTGCAGGAAAACCCGGAAAAACCTGCAGCACCACATCATCAGAAGATCTTGAACTAACAATGTCCTCTCCCTTATGAAACAAAATGTAGGGTGTCTTCAGAGGCTCCAATAAATTCAATATTGAGTAATTTTAATTTCATTCTCATGAAAAATAAACTTTTACTCGAAGAATTGATTTCATAAGAACAGATAAAATTGTATTTCAAAATTAGCCATCATTGCCATTGATTACGTTCCTCCAAGGAGAATTCCAATTGCAAATTCAACAACAATCCAAAAGAACCTACTACCAAAAATGGAACAACAATAAATGCAGTATTTATTAGATATCTTGATAATATTATGTCCAATACTTTTGTAACATACTTCAGTCATCATAGATCAATTGTCACAGTAATACCGTCAGAGGCAACATAGAATATAACTATTATCGAAGTCACTGATTGAATTTTTAATTTTTGTTATTGGTAAAAATAAATATTCATTGAATAAACAATCATCTTGTTCAGAAAAAAATGTTTTGACACTAGGCCATATTAGTTCCTGTCTTTATCTGTTTTTATGCATGCTTCTTGTACAAAATAATTTTGATGTTTCACATCTTCGTTTAGAATTCATTTTCTCTTTGGAAGATTACCACTTTTTTTTAAGTAGAAAGCCATATACTTTCTTTCACAATAGCATTAGAACATCACGAATAAGATAAAAAAAAAAAACTCATTTCACTATTACAGCATACAAAACACGAGAAAGTGGGATATTACCATATTACAGTAAAAATGAATAATATCTCAAATTTCTTCCAGACAAGGGTTAGAAGGAATATGAAACTACTGATTAGCGACTCTTCATTGATAACTGCAAAAAGAGTTAAACTATGTTCTGCTGCACAATGAAAATGAATTTGCATAAATACCAACTGCCCATTCATTAAATCTTAAAGAAGAATATCAAAATATTAAATCGATTCTGGAAAATATTGATCACAAACATCAATATAGGCCGGTGATACACAAAATATCCTCGCTTCATTTTTATGTGCGAAGCACGTTTACTAGGAACAATATGTATGGTCCTCTCTTAGACGATCCTAAACTGGTGAAGCCAATATAGAGCCATTGTTGAATAGATAAAATATCATACTTTCGCCAATACATATCGAATTAGGTATGATGAAGCAATTCGTTGAAGCATTGAACACGGAAGGTGAGTGCTCTGAATACATTTAGGATACAATTTCTATGCAGAGTATGGAAAGTAGAAAACCGGGATATCTGAAGCCCCTCCAATCCGGAAATCAATGAAAGATTCAAAATTCATGAAAATTATGACTGATTCTGGAAGTGAAGTTTGGAGTTTGGCGTTAGGAAATTATCCAGTAAACTATGCAGCACCAAAGTAAATTAAAAAACGCCAAAGATGTTGGAACGCTTTGAATTTTTGGGAGCAAATATGGGCATGAAGTCACACTCTCTTCACAGTCATCTGGATAGATTTTCTGATGGTGTGAAAAACTATATTTAGGAACAAGAAGAGCGCTTTCATTAGGATCTAAAAGTAATGAAAGGAAAGTATCGAGATAAATGGGACTGTCATATGATGGCAGATTATTGCTGGACTTCCAATAGAGATTGTTCCCAAAAAATGAGCAAAGAAGGCAGTTTTCTGAAGTTCAGAATGAATTTTGTTCTTCGTGAACTTTTCTGAATGTTAATTGACCATTTGAACGAAATATTCAATGCTCATTTTCAATGAAGAGTTAATATTCAAGAATCAACTTGTTTTGTCTTCCTCATTTTTACTGATTGAAAGAAATACAAAAATGATGATTTGAATCTGTTCAAAATTTGTTTTTTCCGTTAACCAGCTGTCGCACCCTTAAGAAACACAATCCCTCAGTCTTTCAAAAAAATCCACAGTTTTGTGAATTGTTGCCATAGAGGTACTCTAAACAACTTCCAAATCAAAGGCAACAAAACCACTGTTGACCAGTGTTATGATCCAACATCAGTCACCACAATTTTGACTTGCCATCAGTAGTGATAGGCTGAAACACGAAAGCATTTTTGAATTCGATTATCCTTAAACAACAACCATGAGTATATCATACTCACGAATGCTTTTTTAAACTTTAATTTCATCTAGTTAGGGTGTAGTGGAAACTACATAGAGACACAGTTAGCGATTTCAGATTCGGCGGTCAGAGCTCAGCTTAGCAACAGGATTTCATTTATTTCAGGTTAAAAACAGGAAATTGTTCATTTCAAGTGGATATGGGCAGGAGTTTTCTGTCATTCTGACTCACATCGAGAGTTGACTTTCATGATTTATTTTGTTTCGTCTTCTGATATGAATCGAACTGTTTCTTTTCTTACACTAATTTCAGGAAACAACATTTCTGGAATATACGAAGTTCAACCCAAAATGTCTGAAAAACCGTTTATGGTTTTATGTGATATGGAAACTATGGGTGGAGGATGGACACATATACAAAAACGATTTGATGGTTCTCAAGACTTCTATTTGGGATGGCGAGAGTATAAATTCGGATTTGGAAACCTTAGAGGAGAATTCTGGCTGGGACTTGAAAATATATATCTTTCAACGGGTAAGATAGTTTCCATGATTTTTTCTACTTGTGATTCGATGAAAAAATGAAAATATATCCCAAGGTCCAATGAAAGTACCAAGTCCTTGCTTCTCGTGTGAACCTCAGACTTTGTAGGTATATGTGGCAGATACCAGACGGAAAAACAAAAACTGAGTCAGCTAATGCCGCGCAGAAAGCCGGAGTGAAATCGTCAGGCACATGTGCAACGTCATTCATTTGGAAGATACGTCGCGAATAACTACCTGTATATGAAGAGCTGAAATTAATTTCATGTGGTCGAGATGACCACCGACAAACCAGTTTCAGAGTACTAACTCCTCTTCAATGCCTGGTGGGTTGAGGTGATTGAGGTGAGTGGGTCTATTCGACCCTTCACCGTAACCCGCAAGGGTTTATTGTGGCTCACACTCATTCACACTCGACCAAGTGAACCCAGCTTCTTAACGAAGCCGCTCAAGAATTTGGTACAAGGGAGTTTTATACGCTACCCTGCTCTTGAGGAGACGACTCACTCGTTTCCTGGCTGCACCACTGAACTTTTTTTAAGGTTCAGTTATTGGATCATCATGTATATGAAGAAGCCCCGAGTTTGGTTGAGATACGTGGGCGATACCTTCATAATATGGAACCATGGGAATACTGAACTAGATGCCTCCCTGAAGCACATCAACAACGTGAGTCCTTCCATCACTTTCACAATGGAGGAGGAAGTACACAACGAATTGCCATTCTTAGACGTATTGGTGAAGAGGACAAAATGGGAAACATCGAAAACCCACTCACACAAGACAGTATCTGAAGTAGTGATGGGCATAATCGAAAAATTTTGGTAATCGAATTATTAGTAATCGAATTGTATGAATAATCGAATTATCATTCGAATTATAAATCACTCGCAATGCGCAGGAGAATCACTCATTTGACTTATATATATGACAAATAACCAAAGTAGGTAGTTGCAGTTCTAATACCATTTGCAATTCGTACTTGCAAACATAACCGCTTTAAAAATTAGTCATTTTTACGTCAGCCGCCGATAGTATCAAACGTGTGATCTGTGATTGCGAATAATATAAAAATTGATTCAAATTATCCTGATAATCGATTCAATATCTCGAATTATTATGATAATCGAATTATCGATTATTTTTAATTCGAATTAGCCCATCACTAATCTGAAGCAGGAATCCAACCACCATCAATCGACTAAGAGAGGAATCATCAAGACTCTAGCAGATCGTGGTTTCGGGCTCTGTAATACAAAGGAAGGTCTCGAAAAGAAACTAGGAATTATCAAAAATGACCTTCAACAGAATGGTTATTCCAAAGTGATGATGAAACATCACGAGTGCGGAGAATCATATATTGGTGAAACTAAGAGGCCATTGAATGTTCGCATTGCCGAGCACAAGAAAGCCGCATATATGTTGTCCAACAACGCAGTCAGCCAAGCAAGCTAAGAGATACGCAACATATGAAAACCTCTAATCAAGCGGAACACGATCAACTTTCGCCAAACGGTCAGATTTCGCTAAAACC
The DNA here is from genome assembly GCF_000500325.1 of Leptinotarsa decemlineata. Taxonomy (NCBI): domain Eukaryota; kingdom Metazoa; phylum Arthropoda; class Insecta; order Coleoptera; family Chrysomelidae; genus Leptinotarsa; species Leptinotarsa decemlineata. The sequence goes on along the minus strand of NW_019292395.1, from coordinate 59,683 downwards.
GATGAAGCGAAGAGAAAGCACTCGATTGACCTATGAGTAGTCAGATTTCGAAGGAATAAGTCCAGTTATCACCCGAAGACGATTGTGGATACTAACAATCGAAACATCGTGAAGTAACTTGGCTTGGAATTTTTTTATTTATAGTTTTAATTTCTTGTAAATGATTTTCAATTCCCATTCTTGTTATTATTTCAATTTTTGATTGTTGCTTTCATTTTATTTTATTGTGATTTCAGTTTCCTTGGCATAATATAATTGTAATTTTTTAGCTAATCTTTTTCATTTTAATATATTCTTTTAGGGATTTATATCATATAAGACAATGGAAGTCCGAATTAATGAAATACACTACGAATCATTGCCAACCACCTTCAAAGAAAAAAAATGTGAAAATATATAGGGTGTTATATTTAAATCAGAGATGATGATGTCATTTTTCTGTGTAACCTGAAGTGTTGGCAAAGAGTGTTCATTTTCTTTCTGTGAAACAAATTGAAAAACATGTTTCCCAATTTTCAGTAACTCCAGCTATTGTAAAATATTTTTTTATAACTGTGTTGACTTCTTTTTTAAAACATATCTTTCATTGCAGCTGTAGAAGGTACAGAGTTACTGGTCGAAATAGTCGATAGAGACAATGTGAAAGCTCATGTCCGCTATAAAGCATTTGCGATTGGGTCTGAGGCAGAAGGATATCCACTGAAGGTATTGAAAGATTTTACGGGAGATGCCGGCGACTCACTAGTCGGACACTTGGGAGCAAAATTCACAACGAAAGATTTTGACCAAGACAAAAATGCAGGAAATTGTGCTATTTTATTCAGTGAGTGCAGGATGTCATCATTCATTGAAAAAAAACATAGTTATAATATTTTTCTCCGTTAAGTCGAAAACCTCTCAACTTCATTTTCCAAGCTTTCTGTGTTTTTCAGTTGAACAATTAGTTTCAAGAAAATATAATTGAAACAAATTCATGAACAAATACATGAACATGAACACAATTACGTTTAAAGTTCATTTCTTCAGATTTGTTTACTGCCAGTTTCAAGCATAGCCCCCTGACTAATAAGAAAGTTTTCCTTCCTTATTCATAGGAATCGGGCACATTTCGGATATGCAGTTGGTTAGAACTTTGTCCACTAGATGGAGCGACATTTTGTTGTTCGCTCCAACTTAGAAAGAGGAATGAAATAATCTGAAAGAATTCCGATTTTCAATTATAGAATATCATTGACTTTAGGTCGATGATGGCCACTATCTTGCACTGATGAGTGGCTAATGAGCTGTGAAGATTGCTGCACTGACGCCTGTCGGATATAATCCAATGCCTTTCGTGGTATTAGCCAGGGGATTAGTCATTTTCTGATAGGTGTCAGTACATTCAACCTACTGTGTAAGTATATTCGAAACTGGCTCGAACGTTCAAAGTTTATTTCTTCAGAAATACTGATAATTGACTTCGTATTCCAAATTTTTCAATGAATAAAATTGTTTTATTGTAGTGAAAATGATCAATATTTCATTCATCCCATCTCTCACATTTTCTAGGTGGTGCATGGTGGTATACCGATTGTCACTCTAGTAATCTCAATGGAAAATACCGAAATAGTGTTCTTTCAGACCAATATAAATACCAAGGAATACATTGGCACACATTTCGAAATCATGAATATTCTCACGCCAAATCTAGGATGTTGATTAGATCAGTTTAATTCTGAATGAGGAAGGTCAAATACTTCCTTAATTTGAATTTGTATGGAATTTGAATAAACTATATATATATATACTTGTTTGCATTTTCTATATACAACCAATTTTGAATTTCTTGTTGAAATTTTTCATTCAACCACATTCAACTTATGGATTGCATCATACTAATACTTTGAATTTATTCTTTTATTTTCACAGATCTGCGATACTCTTGAGCAGTCTACAATAGTACTACAAATAAATCACAGTTACAATGCTAACACCTATTCAAAATCCATAGTGTTCATTTAGTTGACTTTTATTCGTTTTACAGTTAGGAATATCTCAACTATTGCTTATCGAAAAGTAAACATTTATGGAATGTACTAGCTGAGCTCAATGTTCATAATAATTCGTGAACACCTTTCAGATGTTGAAAAAATCAACTATTTTTTGGCAATATTGCTAATAATANTGAGAGGGGTTTTATGATCCACAATTATAGTACACGCAACGCTAATTGTATACGTTTGCCATTCTCTCGCTTATCACTGGGACAGAATTCATATATGTATCAGGGAATTATTTGCTATAATCACACAGTCACACTAATGGGTGAAATTGAGAGCTTTAAATTATTTAAATCAAAATTGTTTGATCTTTTATGTTCAAATGCCTTTTATTCAATGGACGAGTTCTTAGCATTCTGTTCATAGTATATATAAATTGGTATAGGGTAGCTTATGCTTTTATTTTTATACTAATTGTATTTGTTGTATGTCTGACTAGTCCGATAAGTTTTAGGGAGACAAGTTTATATGCTGTATCTTGTAAAACTTCAGTGATGAATAAACATATCTATCTATCTATAACCTCGTTAGTCCTTAGCTCGCACAAGTTTCGACTTCTGAGGGTTGTCGTTCGTAGGAGTGCGATAGCTGGTTGACGAAAAAATCATATTTTAAACATTTTTTTAAATTCATTCTTATTTCACTTGTTCTTTCATAGATTTCGAAGCATAGTAGAATCTCATTAGACAATGGGAGTCCGAAATGATAAGAGTCACCATGAAACATTATCAACCACTTTCAAAAAAACATACATTTGTCATTTTATTTACATAAGGTGTTTCTTTTGTGAGTAAATTGAAGCTTGAAATTTCGTTTAGAACCGAACATGAAAATGTCAATAATACTATAACGACTTTTATTTTCCAGAGATTCAAATTTAGTTATATCACAAACTTTCATCAGTTCGGATTTCCATTGTCTAATGTAATATAAATTGATTTGAAATTGCTGAAAAAATATTAAAAAGATTAACCGAAAATAATAATTTTATTTGACAAATAACTGAAATTACAAAGAAATAACATACAAGCAACAACCAAACAAATGAAAATTGAAATAACAATAACAGCTGAAAATTAAAAAAATCAATACGCTCCTGACATTTTACCTCAAGTCAGCTAGTCAAATAAACCGCGAATATTCATCGCACTACTGAAATCCCCTCGCGACCCAGTATCTTAAAACTCTTAGCACCTCAGTCCCTTCAATAGCTTTCCCAGCAACCTCTGAAATTATTTATTATTTCCGGAACTGGTACTCTTAACATCCTCTACATGTCCAGCGGATAAGTCCGCAAGAATTACCGTCCAGTTCCCGACATTTCTAATGTCGTGAGTCTGCTACTGATATATAGATGTCACTGCAAGGGTCATTTTGATTTTTTGCTGTTTTGAATAGTGGTATGTAGACTATGCCAGACATTAATTTTATCATGTCGTTAAAATTGAGGCTGACACTCTAACCCCTCGGAACATAAATTTTGATATTTATTATATGTTTAATTGCTTTTTGTACTTTTATTCTAAATGGGGTATACAGAATGGATAACATTTTTTCGATCCTTAATGAATTGACTTTAATGAAAATGGAAATCTCAAAAGTTGTGATTGATAAGTTAGAAGGTCAATCAAATTGGGTCGACTGGAAGTTCCAGTTGAAGATTCAACTACATGCGTGTGAAGCAATACAAGCTGTGGAAGGTACGCTTCAGAAACCTAGTGAAATTCTAGATTCTAGTGAAAAAGTTTCACGAAAGAGGCAGAAGAGAAGATTTTCTGATCCTGCAGAATGAAAATATAATACTAATAAAAGAAATTGAGAGAAAGGGGTTGAGTATACGGGTAGAAAAAATAACAAATTCGACAGGAAGAAAACTAAGAGAGTAATGAAACCGAGATGTCTGTGTTCAAACAAACCATTGAAAACCGATGAAGAAATAATAATTCAGTGTTACAAATTGACGGATAAAGAGCGAAAATTAATTTTTGCCAAGTTTTGGTCCCTTTCGTGGTCTGAGGAGAAGAACTACATTTCTGCAAAAGTCTTGAGAAATAAAACGAAAAGATTAAAGCATAGAAAGGATCCGGAAGTAAGCCAGAGGACATCTTCGTATAAGTATTTTCTTAAAAACAAAAGCGAAGAAATTAGGGTTTGTAAGCTCATGTTTTGCAATACGTTAGGAATTTTTATGAGAACCATATCAGAGTGGATAAAAGATGAAATGTCTAGCCCAGCCAAAAGTGAAAATGAAGAGAATAGTGATAAAAATACACAAAAAACCTTCACGTTTCGATGAAGGAAAGCTAAATTTGAATAAATTCTTTGAAGACCTGTCTAAACTTGAATCACAACAAAATCGTCAACAAAATTATATATAGTGCCAAAGTTCAAAACTAAATCGGAGCTTTATTTACTGTATAAAGATAATTGGTGTGTAGAACATAATATAGCTCCATTATCCATTGCCACATTCTCGAACATGTTTGAAGATCTGAATTTAGCATTGTTTTTGCCGAAAAAAGACGGATGCGATGTCTGCATAAGCTACAAGACAAAAAATCTAGAGGAATCTGTTTACAGGGAGCACATTATCAAGAAAGAAGAAGCACGATAAGCAGAAGCAGAAGACAAAAATTCAAAAAATAGGGTATTTACGATGGACCTTCAGTCAGTCTTTTCGTGTCCGAAATCAAACGTATCAGCTCTGTACTATAGCACAAAGCTTATTGTACACAATTTTACAGTTTTTGATTTGCACTCCAAAGATGGCTATTGTTTTCTCTGGCATGAAGGTCAAGGGAAGCTCAGTGCTAACTGTTTCCATCAATAATTTGTAACATCTTGATAAATGAAGTAATTCCTCAGCTTGAGCCAATGCAAAAAATAATATTATAAACTGACGGTTGTAGCGCTCAAAACCGTAATTGCAACGCGTTGTTGAATCTTGCACTTGTAAAACATGTTTGTATCATCCAGAAATATTTAGAAAAGGGTCACACTCAAATGGAGTGTGACTCTATACACTCTACCTTAGAAAGGCAACTCAAAGGTAGAACCATTAATGTGCCAGCTGATAATGTATCCCTATGTAAATTACCTCGAAAAAATCCTAGACCGTATGAGGTGAGCTATTTAGATTACACTTTTTTCAAAAACTTCAATAAACCCAATTCAATAAAATCAATTAGACCTGGATTTGAAGTTGATGATCCAACTGTTAACAATCTTAGAGCACTGAAGTATAATCCAGACGGCAAAATCGAGTTCAAGATTCAACATTCCGAGGAATTTCAAGATATGTCAATGAGATTAAAATAGAGAACCGTCCAACATTCGAAACAAAACAACCTAATATCTCTATTATTTTGGCATTCTCCGAGTTTTACTAAAATGTTTATGAATGTTTAATAAAGGACTATATGAACATTTTTAAAGTATTGAATATTCTCAAAAATACATCAAGATTGATTTATGAAACATTTCATTATCCAAAGTGAAATACTCAAAATTGAAAAAAATATACCTAAATGTATTCCACGAAATGCTTTCAATTCTACTACCGCCAGATTCATTGAAAATTCCTAGGGCGTATTTCGATTAGGTTTCCATCAGTCCGACAAGCATTAACAGGACATTCGGAAATTTATGCGGAATTAGGAAACTCCCACAATGGGAAATTACTGGAAATTACCTGATGTCTTACAGGAAGTGTTTTCTTGTTCCTGTAGATTGCTGCCGGAATTTGTGAGCCTATTCGAATAGTAAGAGCCTTTAATGGTTTCGCACGATTAGATTTTTTTTTCTCTCTTCTTCTGCTCCTCAATGATGAAATAGAATTCCTGTAACAAAAAGAATACGGTCTGAACACAAGCTTCAACACATTACCTGGAATCATTGAAATTTTCATTTATCACGGAGTGAAAAAATCATTTGTTAATAATAATTTCACTAAAAGGGTTTATTTTCAGGAGAAAAAATAATTTTTGGGAAAGAGAGTTTTTGGCTTTCTACAAGATGGAGAAGTAGAAAGCCAAAAACTTTCTTTACCAATAATTTCATAGTTTCAAACAACCTCGAAATAATATCTGAAGAAGTAAAGATCTGCATTTCCCATTTCCAACAAAAAAAATATTGTTGCTAATGGTTAGAGTTGAATTTATAGTAAATCTTTATATTTGTTTTATTCTTTGATTTAGGCTTTGCGGTATTACGATGAATCAACAGATATGTTGACTAATTTGCAGGTTACTTACATTCAGTTAGCGATTTTTATATTTTTTCAAGTTGGTGATATAGTTTCGATTATATGTTTACAGATTCAGCTGTTCAGCATGTTTAGTCTGTTGGTTTGATGAGAGGCATAAAGTTAGAAGTGTTTTGTGTGTTTGGCGTTTTTACGCTATCGAAAAAAATTGATCGAAGAATTTGCATGAAATATTTTGAATAAAATTAAATAAAGTATTCGAAACACTTGAAATGTTGACAGTGGCATACGGTGATGGTACTTTGAGTCAGAAAAATTGTTATAAATGACACAAACTTTTCACAGAAAGCCGAGCAGATGCAAATGACGAAGATGACGATGCAAGTGAAGATTCCGGTGCATTTGAATTATGAAACACAGAGATTATGTTTCAACCTATATATAAATCTACATCTCAAGTTTGGTTTCGAGGGAAACAAACCATTACAAGCAACATTAGATTTGACCGAAATTTCTTTCTCAACTGTACGTAAAATAGTCGAAAACAAANCCTGAGATTCCTACAATAGAAATCATAAGGAAGAAATTGAATACTTTCGGCCATAACATGAGTTGCTGTGACAAAACTCTTCAGAATTGAATAAATAAACTAGGATTTAGATTTAAAATAATAAACAAACGTCAAACAGTTACGGAAAGCAGAAGAATAGTGGAATTGCGTAACAAATACTTAGAACTAATAACTAAATATAGACAAGAACAACGGCAAATTTTCTATTTGGACGAAAATTGGTATGACACTCACGACATAGTTACGAAAGGGTGGACTGATGGTTCGTGAATGTGTACGTCTAACATGCCTGCAAACAAAGGATCGCGAATAATCATTGTGCATTGCGGAGGAAGTGAAGGATGGGTTCCGAATTCATTGAAACTATGTGGAAAAAATCTTGAGGACTGCAATGTTGACTATCATAAGAACATGGAAGCTAATATTTTTGAAGAATATTCCATTCAGAACGAATGGAGAGATGGTGATCTCAGTAATGTTCATAACATTTTATTTGATTCTTGGAATTAAATTCGAATCTTCATCAGCATTAGTCTCATAAAACCGAATTCGTTCCACCTCAATTCAACGCACATATGGCAGAACACGAGCGAAATACTTATGAGAGTGCTGAGGCGAGCTGGCAAAGGATGTTGATTTTATTTGCAAAACGTAACCCATTTTCAGTGCAGGAGTACACATTTCCCGACGAATATAAATGAGGGCTGATATTTGGCGTGTGCACAGCGAGTTAGTGATCTTTATAAGTAAGATCGAATACCGACATCCATCAAAACAGAATAAACATGTTTGCAGAGATCCGAACTAATGCCAGCGTACCGTTTGGAAGTTGCGAGTTAGAGAGTGATTCCCTCCGTTTTATTTGTGATTTCATTTCCAGGTGGAAACGGGGTGATATTTGACGTGGGGTAGTTGGACGTATTTTGAAAAATACAGCGATTTGAAATTTAAATATAAAGTTATTGATTTTTTTTATGTTTTTGAATTTTTATTAATATTGCAATGCCTTTTCTGCTACTATACAGAGTGTTCCTTAAACACATGCTAATATTTGAAGAGGTAATTCTTAGACCCATTTTAAAGAAAAAACGTCCTATGGACGTATGTCCTAAACGCCTTAACTTTTGAGATACAGGGTGGCAAAGTTTTCAAAAATAATCAGTTTTTTAATAATAACTGAGATAATTTTGTAGACATCT
>NW_019292395.1:37900-51581 GCF_000500325.1 Leptinotarsa decemlineata | reverse complement strand
CGCCTTGAGGCATGGAACATATGTACCAAATATGCCAAAGATGTCTACAAAATTATCTCAGTTATTATTAAAAAACTGATTATTTTTGAAAACTTTGCCACCCTGTATCTCAAAAGTTAAGGCGTTTAGGACATACGTCCATAAGACGTTTTTTCCTTAAAATGGGTCTAAGAATTACCTCCTTAAATATTAGCATGTGTTTAAGGAACACCCTGTATAACCCTCAATATTTAAATTTAATGGGTTACAATGAAATTTTGTGTTAACACACCCGATTGATGAACTAGTGTAAATCTTTAGCCAGGTGTAAAAGTTCCGCAAATAATTATCTACTGTGATGTTGATAACATTTCTTAATGGTCGGTCGGTAGCCAAGCGGTTCGGCGTGGGTGCTTTGTTCACTCACTCGAATTGACTGCCGTGTTGGTCGGTGGTTCAAGCCCTAGTCTGAACGATCGATCTTCACTTGCTATCGTCCAACCCGTGTTAGGAATCATACGTTAAAAGGTAACACCTCGTTAATCTCGCACAAGTTTCGCCTTCTGAGGGTTGTCGTTCGTAGGGGTGCGAGAGCTGGTTAACCGAAAAACAGATTTTTTTTTAACAGATCCGAATACGTTGGAATGTGTAAGAAATATTATTTCAAATATGGAAATTGATGTTCCCGGATTTATCAGGAACAACTGTTCTTCTAATTGTATTTATCATTTGAATATAAAATTTAAATTAATATACTTTCCCTGGAAAACTCGCGCTGAAATGAATGAAAGCAATATGCTCGAGATATTTATGAGAAACAGAGGGAGAAGAAATTAAAAATTCCCAAGCTCATTCTCAATGATTTATATTATCTTGTAAACCTGACACCAACCCCAGCTGTAATGTTATAGGCAATTTCTTTGGAGATTAAAACTTTTTCGGCGGAACCTTCGACATGTCAATTTCAGCGAACACTCGTAGAATTTGTAGGAGCTTTACGGTCTGCAAGGTGTTTTGTGTTTTGTTTAACTTTTGAGCCGACCAAAACAAAAACACGTCGGTGGCAGCTTAATAACCTCCGGGAAATTAATAGAGTTAACTTCGGAGAGTTTTCGGACCAAATGTTTTGTATTGTCTGGCCTGATTTATAGACGAGTTTTCCAAGGTCCTGTTAGGGAAACTTTGAACAGGAGGAAGATATTAATTTGAAGGCTGGCCGTGCTGAAATTCGGGCTGAATATAAACAGCGACATTGCCGCATTGTTCGCTCCGCAATGACAAAGTGGGGGGGAAAATAATGAAACACGACTGGGTATTTTCATGAAGTAATAAAAAACATTGAGAATTTTATGGCTGGTAGTTACGTTCTTGCTTTCAAAAGATCTAAAGTAATGATTTACAGTAATGACATATTTAAGGACAAAACCCAAGCACTACAGAAAAACCCGTAAGGCGCTCTCAGAGCGGTGCCTGTGCGTAAGTGGCGATTCACATTGGATTTGAATCGCTGAAGATTAAATTCATTTGGAAAAATGTTCTCAGAAAGTTTATTCCACATAAACGCAGTTCTCCAGGTGGAAGAGTTCTTAAACAGTGAAGTTCGAGGTGTACTGAGTTGAACCTCAAAACTATAAGCAGCCACAGTCCTTCGTGTATTTCTGATAAGTTTCAAAAGTGAAGAAATTAGGGTTTGTAAGCTCATGTTTTACAATACGTTAGGAATTTCTATGAAAACCATATCAGAGTGGATAAAAGATGAAATGTCTGGCCCATCCAAAAGTGAAAATGAAGAGAATAATGATAAAAATATACAAAAAAAACCTTCAAATTTCGATGAAAGAAAGCTAAATTTGAAAAAATTCTTTGAAGATCTGCCTTAACTTGAATCACACTATTGTCGAAAATCGTCAACAAAATTATATATAGAGCCAACGTTCAAAACCAAATCGGAGCTTTATTAACTGTATAAAGATAATTGGTGTGTAGGACATAATATAGCTCCATTATCCATTGCCACATTCTCAAACATATTCGAAGATCTGAATTAGCATTGTTTTTGCCAAAAAAAGACGAATGCGATGTCTGCATAAGCTACAAGATAAAAAGTCTAGAGGAATCTGTTTACAGGGAGCACATTATCAAGAAAGGAGAAGCACGGAAAGCAGAAGCAGAAGACGATGGTCCTTCCGTAAGTACTTTTGTGCCCGAAATCAAACGTATGACCTCGTTACTATTGCACGAAGCTTATTGTATACAATTTTACAGTTTTTGATTTGCACTCCAAATATGGCTATCGTTTTCTCTGACATGAAGGTCAAGAAGAGCTCAGTACCAACTGTTTTTCATCAATAATTCGTAACTTCTTAATAAATAAAGTAATTCCCCAGCTTGAGCCAATGCAACAAATAATATTATATAGTGACGGATGTTGCGCTGAAAACCGTAATTGCACTTTAAGCAACACGTTGTTAAATCTTGCACTCGTAAAACATGTTTGTATCATCCAGAAGTATTTAGAAAAGGGCCACACCCAAATGGGGTGTGACTCTATGCATTCTACCATAGAGAGGCAACTTAAATGTAGAACCATTAATGTGCCAGCTGATTATGTCTCCCTATGTAAATTGGCTCGAAAAAATCCTAGACCGTATGAGGTGAGCTATTGAGATTAAACTTTTTTCAAAGACTTCAGTAAACTCAATTTAATAAAATCAGTAAGACCTGGATTTGAAGTTGGTTATCCAATTGTTAACAATCTAAGAGTATATATCCAGATGGTAAGTATAATCCAGATGGTAAAATCGAGATTGAGATTAAACATTCCGAGGAATTACAAGATATGCCTATAAGATTGAAACCAAATTCAAATTATGTATCAATTGACTTTCTTTCCTTATTGTACAAAGTCAAAGTCTTGGAATCTTGTAGCAAATGCGTTCTTAAGATCAGCTAGAAATTTTACTAACACTGCAGTCTTCTTCAGAATTTTTTTATATTCAAGAATTTTAAGAAAATTTATAAATTCTTCTTCATTTCCTTCTAACTTTGTGCTGAGCGTATTTAAATACATAATTATTCTTTCAGAAAAAGCCATAACCAGCATATTGCGCTTGTTTATTTAGAACTCGAAGTTTGTTCTGGCTCTCTGCGTATTCAAAATTTGCAAGAAGGAGGTTACTTATTTTTTTATTTGCCAGAAATGTTCGATAGCTTGACCTTCACTTAGCCAACGAACATTGTTGTGTTGCTGTAAGTTAGAATACGCTGAATCACATTCAAAAAGAAACTTCTTGAAAGGTCAATGCTGAAGGGCGGAATAAAATCTCATAAAATTATTCAACTTGACCAAGCTCTCAATCACTTCTTTCAGTGTAGCACTAAGTTTACCAGAAAGGGCTACCTGGTGAATTATGCACTGATACGATGTTAGACCTGGGTTTTTATCCCTGATTCTCTTCACTACACCTTTTTCTTTGCCAATCATTGCTGGGACCCCGTTAGTAAAAAGCGCATATTTCTGTGAAATTGGTACCTCTGGATGTAACATGTGCGTAGTAAAGATTTAAGAATATTTGAATCATATGAGATATGAATAATTAGAACAAACACACGGGCGCACACAGGCTAGATAGGAAACTGATCAAACCATATGAAAGAAGTACTGAGTTAAATTCTATGTGGCTTGAAAATATTATATTAATTAATGAAGGTGAAGTATACCTTATCTACGTATTAATTTATACTTGGTACACAAAACACATATAGTGTCCGACCGAAACTGGTTTTTGCGACCGAATTTCGGCAACGGTCTCAGTTTCGGCCGAAACCGAAACTTCCTTACGCTAGTTGCACACACACCGATTTTGGACGGCCAGTATAAAATCGGCCGATATTTTATTGGTAGCGGATGCTTGCAGACTCACCGGATTTTTACCGGTTACCGTAATTAGCACGCACTACCAAAACTAAGTTAATACGTAGTAACTACAATTTCACCGAGCAGTCGAAACTGGAATGGTCCGTAAAAAACCGGTGAGTATGCAAGAGTGTATTTAGTCATGTGCGCCACCACTTCCCGGTACTGCCGGCGATTCAGTGGCAGTGGACAGCTGCTCACCGGTATTTTATCGGCAACGATCACCGGTCGGAGTGTATGCCAGGTCCCGTACCCACATGTGGTTCACTATTGAAATTTGGACGACCGGTGTAAAGTCGGCCGTCTAAAATCGGCCGATATTTTATTGGTAGCGGGTGCTTGCACATTCACTGGATTTTTATCGGTCAAACAATCAGTTGCATTGTTGTCTTAATTAGCACGCACTACCAAAACGAAGTTAATGCGTAGTAACTACAATTTCACCAAGCATTCGAGACTGGAATTCTCGGTAAAAAACCGGAGTATGCAAGAGCGTATTTAGTCATGTACGCCACTACTTCCTGGTACTGCCGCCGATACAATGGCAGTGGACGGCTGCTCACCGGTATTTTACCGGCGACGATCACCGTGTGTGCCAGGTCCCGTTCCCACATGTGGTTGGCCGATATTTTATTGGTAGCGGGTGTTTGCACACTTCGGATCAGTTGCTTTATTGTCGTAATTAGCACGCACTACCAAAACGAAGTTAGTGCGTAGTAACTACAATTTCATCGAGCATTCGAGACTGGAATGGTCGGTAAAAAACCGGTGAGTGTGCAAGAGTGTATTTAGTCATGTACGCCACTACTTTCCGGTACTACCGGCGATACAGTGGCAGTATACCGGCTGCTCACCGGTATTTCACCGGCGACGATCACCGGTCGGCGTGTGTGCCAGGTCCCGTTCCCACATGTGGTTCACTATTGGAATTTGGACGACCGGGTACAAAGTCGGACGTTCAAAATCGGTGTGTGTGCGCAACTGGCGTAACAAGGATTGTGTTTTGAGGGAAAAATAAAGAAAACGTTATTATTATCAGTTTTTATTTTTTTATTTTTAAATCACAATGTTATGAACTCTTCGACAGTTTTACTTATTGATGATCAACATAAAAAACCCTTATTCAAGAAAAAATATTGATTGCACCTTAAAAATACCTAAAATAGGTGGGGTGTTCATTTGAGTAGGTGTAGATTCTTTTGAATATTATTGATGGGTTTTCGAAAATATTAAACATAAAATTACTTTGAGTTGATACCTAATGCCACAATAGTCACGACATGATTAGATACGTTGAAGCGGAAAAATGTCTTCGTCGATTGTATGAATTTCAACTCGCCGAACATGACCGATCACAGCGCGGGAACTCCCGAATGCAGTTTCGGTTTCGATCGTAGTTTCGGCAGGTTTGGCGCCGAAACGGAAACTAAACCGAAACCCGTTTTTTTGCCGAAACTCGACCGAAACCGAACTTTCGGTCGGACACTACGTTACAATATTCGGTTCGAGGTCCGACCTTTCCCGGTCCACCTGTTGCCCACCGTTGTTGTAGGTTATCAAAGTTGCACGTGATGTTCGCGTCTCCAGTCGGGCATACGGCTCTTTTCTAGATGGAATCCATCAACATTAGTGTATGTTTGGGGGCAGAGCTCCATAATGAGAACAATACTCCAAAGAAAGCCTGATCTGAGCTTTATAAAGCATCAAAAGTTGCTGATGTATGTATAGTTTTTTGGTTCGGAACCGTGTTCCAAGCTTTTGAGAAGCAGCCATTGCAATTTCAGTGACATGATTGTGCCAAGACATATTGGTGTTCATTTTAACCCCCAACAAACTTATCGAAGAAGAAAGTGGAAGTGTCTGACCTGACATTATTATATCCAGTTCGGAGACATTTGTGTCTTCTTGGAGAAAACCGATGCCTGGGTTTTTGTGGCATTGGATTAAACCTGGCTATTTTCACCCCAATTCAAAATCACTTCCAGATCCTCATTAAGATATGCAACCTCCTGTTGCCGGTGAAGATGTGTCTCCGTAGCTGATGTTCTGGAATACAAATAGAATGACGAGACACGTGTGCTGCCGTCAGCAAAGCAATATATTGGATTCTTGTTTTTTTCCAATGAGTCGTTGATATACAATACAAAAAGGGTTGGAGACATACGATAAAACGTCGCCTGTTGATCTTTGTTTCCGAAAGCCATATTGATGATCGCTCAAGATGTTGAAGCCTTGGTTTACAATTTTCTCCATGAATTTCGATATCGCTGATAGCAAAGCGACTGATCTATAGTTATTTGAAAGATTTTTCTTGTCCTGTTTTGGTAATCGGCTGAACTCGAGCAATCTTTCAACAAAAAAGAATAAGATAATAATTACTTCATTGAATAAAAAACAATTTTGTGTTAGTGGAAAGCAGCAATATGACAAAATTTCAATTTTTGTTGTTGAATAGTTGTTTCGTATTGGTTCATGATAATATAGTTTAGCACAATTATTATATTGGTGGAGTATATTCAAAAATTAATCAGAAACATTACTTTTCGTTCAAAGTGAAAGGGTATATTTTCAGAAGAGGGTAATTTTTCGGAAAGGAAGATTTTGGCTTTCTACTTCACCATCTTCATTCAAAGAAATGTGGGAATCTTCCAAAGAAAGAAAGCAATTCATTTCAGAATGAACTCTTTACAAAGATATAAAGAAGTAACTTTCAGAACTGAAAAAAAAGCCTTCAGAAAATAACTATTTTCATATTAACATTAAATTACACGAATGAAAAAATAGTTTCCAAACAACTACTTTCATATGAACATTGAACATAATATAAAAATACTTTTTGCCATTCAGATTGTATATTCTACACGAAGTCAATCCGAAAAGCTGAAAAAAAGACCAATGTACCGGCTAATTACTACCCAAACTCCCTCCTTCCTTTATAGAAAGATTGTGTTCCGCACTGACGTTCACGATCTTAATATAAAATCGAAAGGTATCCACAATCATCATTGTTTGAGAGAAGTTTTTCCTATAATGTATCGACCACTTACAATGCTATCCCAAATGATTTTGAGAATATGAAACTCTTCTCCTTTCGAAAACATCTGTTTGCATTAATGAAATCCTCTAATATCTTGAAAGCGGTTATTTGAATCAGCACATATATCTAATTTTTACTCAATTTTCATTAGTTGTCTGCGATATTTTGTTCTGATTGTCCAAAGGTTGAGTGGAAGACCATCTTTGTGCACTCCAGATGCTCGAAATAAACTCCGCCTTTTCAATTTGCATAGGAAATGTTGTATAGTATTCGATAGATTTTTTTTGTAATACTGTGCCCAACTGAATAAAGAATATTATTATCATTATTATTATACCATATAAAACCCCAGACATAAATCAATTATTTTGAAAAAAATTTCACCACGCCGCCCATGCTATACAAAGAAACTGCCCAAGTTCGGTAACTATTTAATTTTTATTCTATTCGAATTGAATTCGTAAACACTATACTTCAAACATTCGTTATGGTATTGATTCAGATATTATTCATAGAATTGGTATAGAATATAGTGAATGAAGGAGTTGCAATTTCACTTACATGGAACACTGTCATCCTCAATGTCAGACATCCGATTCTTCGGAATAAGACACTCGCCTTATTACCCCTTCAGCACCAATCTTAATAACATAATGAGATGAAGCACTCAATTCACTCATGAAATTACGACTTTATGTCACGACTGAGTTAAATCTATTCGTCATCGATGACATCTTAGTAGTCCGGTCAAATTAGACCAAAAAACAATAGTAAGGCTATCTAAATTTCTACCAAGCTGAAAATCAGTAAGATTGTTTAAATATAATTAAAAATACAATTTGAAAGTTCCCCATCTTTTCCCTGTATGGAAAAAAATCATTCAAGTTTTATCATGAAAATACTTCAGACAAAAATTGTGGACCATAAAAATATCTTCAAAAACTGTATCGATACTTTTTTCCTACAAGCCACCATTTTTGAGATATAACGATTCAAAAAGATGTAAAAGTTGTAATCGTCATAATATGCATGAGTACGCCACGTATATACATCTCTATAGTTGTAATATATGTTAAAATATTTTTTTATCGGTCATTGTAACTTACACTTATAATATAAATTATACATAAGTTATAACTATAAGAATATAAGGTAAAATGAAACACGGGATGCGTGAAACACAAGTCTGCCTTTTACAATTGCTTCTAAAAGGTAGATTTTGATATTAACAACACAAGTGCGACATACATCATCGTGGGAGGATACTTACTACATCGCGTTGTGTGGAATAGCAAAGAAACATTTAACGGTATCTTATATAAATACGTACAGTATGTACGCCGACATTTTGTTTCCAGAGTTACTGTCATATTTGATGGCTATAATGATTGCACGAGAATTACCAAAGCTGCAGAACAACGTCGTCGAACTTTAGCAACATCTACATCAATTGATATTTTATTTGATGAAAATATGACAGTTCCAACCAGTCAACAAAAATTTCTTACAAATACTCACAAGTCTCGGTTCATTTCAATGTTGAAAGAAAAACTTACTGCTGAAAATATATAGGTAAAACAAGATAATAATGATGCTGATGTATGGATAATTGAAACAGCAGTATAACAATTCAATTTGACAAATACAACTATTGTTGTTGGTGAAGATGTAGACTTACTCGTATTACTCACTGCTTGAACTCCAACTGAAAAAACTATATTTTTCTTAAAACCAGGAAAAGCTCAAAATTAATCGAAAATATATTCATCAAAAAGTTTATCTACATTTGCAAAGTGTTAAAATCATCATTTTTACACGCAATAACTGGCTGTGATACATCTGCATTTTACAAAAAGGTAAAATAACAGTTTTCAAAATGTTTGAAAAACAAAATTTAGTTCAATGTGCTGAAGTTTTTAAAAATAGTAATTCAACTTGACAAGAAATTATCACTAACGACATTCGCTTTCTTCTTTCTATGTACGGAGCTCCTAAAAAACTACCTGCTTAGATAAATATATATACAGGGTGAGGCACCGAAAACGAAAATAATGTGTCAAACTATCGACCAATAACTTTAATAACTCACTTGACGAAAGTTTTCGAGAAGATTCTTGAAAAACGCCTCAGTTCATACATTGCGAAATATAATCTACTTTCTGAAAAACAGTTCGGATTCAGAAAACAAAAATCAACTGAAGATGCTATATTGAAATTAATTCAAAAGGTATCTGAGTCCATGGAGGAAAGTAAACCATGCTTATGTGTTTTCGTGGATTATTCCAAAGCCTTCGATACGGTGAGTCATCAATTACTGTTTGAAACCCTACAAGATATTTGTAATACTTTGAAATTATTCAACGTGAAGATAGACGACAACTTCAGCAGTTCCAGCACTATTCAGTATGTAGTACCTCAGAGAACAATTTTGGGACCACTTCTCTTTAATATTTACGCTGATGATACAGTCATTTTTTACAAAGGTGATTCGTGGGATGAACTTAGGGACTCCACAAGTTTAAAGTCCTGGCATCCTAACTACAACTAAAACAAGTAAAAACACTGTATTATGCCCTAGTTCTTCGATACGGCTTATTAGTATGGGGCGGTGTCCTAAAAACTCATTTATATCCTATAGAGGTTTTCCAAAGATGGTTTTTGAAAATTATCTTAAAAAAAGAACCCACTTTTCCATCTGATGCTCTCTATGCGGAATCTCATGTATTTGAAAATAGACATGTATTACCACCAAAAACAAACATTTGAAATACCAACACATGAATATGATACACGTCAACGAACTCAACATATCACACCACAAATGCAAGAACTATCCGAACGCTCATATAAATACCTTGCTCCAAAATTATACAACACTCTTCCACATGAAATCATATTGATTATGAATCCACATCGCTTCAAAAAAGAACTGAAATCTTTCATACATAAAGAACCTCGGGAAAAATTTCGTGAAGTCATTGTTGGTCGACTCGAATGATGAATACTTTTATTTCTCCATTGTAATTTAGCGATATTGTCTTTGTCTTTTTTATCTTTTGTCTTTCATTATATATAATTTTTTTTTAAGTATTATTTTATCACTAACAAGCACGTTTAGAGCTTCTGTGATTTCTTGTTTATTCATACATGAATCTTATATAATTCATGTAAATTGGCAGGATGAATAAACTTCATTATTATATTATTATTACCTTCATTAGGCATTGGTCATTTACTATTCGTGTCATATTGGCTTTGCAAGGGACAAAATAACAATGTGAATTCGTGTATATTCTATTCAGATATGCCGTATCTTTTCGAATGTTTTGCTGATGCATTTCCGTGTTTCATGGAAATTGGACGGCACAGCAGAGCACAACTGCAAATTTTATATCTCGTAAATCATTCCGACGTGCTCGGGGTTTAAAATTATGAGCAGAAGGATGGCATTTTGATATGTTGCTCATGAATGAAATGTGTGCCAGATGACGGAACATTTGCTGTTCATTGATAGGAATGAACATTTTCAGTGCTTGATTTGATGAAATTTGCAACGAAAAAGAGGCGTTTATCTGACAGTGGCGACAGTTATAACAAAGTAAATTAAATTTTTATCGATTCTTTCAATTATCGTTAACAATAAATAAGACAAGTCAGTGTTACATGGAGTTGAATTGACAAACAAAAATTACAACAAGACGAAACGAAACAATACGAAGTTATTATAGTCAATCCATTCCCAGTTGGAACGGCAATGGAAATAAGAGTACAGTCATAAACATTCCTTGCCTGTGACCCCTAGTCGCCCAGATAGTTAGTAAACGTGCTATCAAATGTAGTTGAGGAATAAAGGCTCTGCTAGCTGGACTAGCTGAATACAAATTTTTTGTCCGTTTCACAATATTTCTTTATCAGTGCCGTGTGTTCATGGGGTTAGGTGAGGTAGTGAGTGTTTTGAAAACCGATTTTTGAAAACTTTTTCTAGAGATCAATTACCCTAACACCAAACTGATATTTTTGCACTCGACGCGCGTTTCGCTAACAAGGTAATACAGGGATAACAGATAATACTATTTCTATTTTGAACCGTTTTCAAGATAAACTGTTTTGAACGGAAATTGACTCCTCAACCGTCGAATGAAACTTCTCTTCAAACAATAGTTTTATTAACGCTGAAACACGAGCTGAAAATAATAAACCCATAAAGTAATGAATTAATTTAATCGTCAGTGTATTTCAGAATATGTTAAAACACATCTCCACTTCTACTTAAACAAACATATAATCTCTTCAAAAGATTGTCATGTGTAGCGCTTCTGATCAAGTCTGGAGTCAAACTATTGAAAGCAGTTGTAACTCTCGATTCTACAATACCAAACGATAACACAAAAAAAGCAGATATTGTTGATTTCATGCGAAATCATGACATGGAAATACCCGAAAAGATTCCAACGAAAAAGAGATTACTGGCGACCATAAAACAACGTAATTACAAAAATATACTTTTGTGTGTTCAAACCAATTGAAATGGTTTGGGCCACAATGAAAGAAAGCTTGCGAAAATGTAATCAGTCACCGACTTTGAATGCTGTAGTGCTTGATAATATAAGGCGAGTGGTGAATGAAGTAGGTGATAGTGATGTGTGAAAGAACTGTGTGGCCCACGTTATAAAAGAAGAGAACAAATATTATGTGCAAAGTTCCATAATTCCCATCGTTATTCAACCCGATGATGATTCCACCTCATCCGAATATAGCGAAGAAGAATTTTGATTTTTGTAGCAATTTTGTTGGCCTCTATTATTTTGTAAATATATGTTTGATGAGAATTCGGTGTTATTATTCGTGTTTTCATTGTATTTCATGGTAGAAAAATTCAGTTGAGATAACTTTACCATTGGGTGATCAATTGCTATGATTGTAAGAATAAGTAACTGAAAAACTACCACTGAAAAATAATATGCCAACGCCTATGTCGAGGCGGGAATCCCTTCTCTGCGCTGTTCCAATTGGTATTGGAAATACTATACAACAATGATCAACTTATATTATGAAATCCTTTGGTACTATATCAAAAAAGAAAAAATTTCGAATTCCTCAATAGTGTAAAACCATTCTCTGACTAGGACTTCCTTAATTTTACACCTAAAAACACCCGAGGATCCTGGGTTTTTTATTTTGGACTGTTGAAAAAACGACAGCCTTCACTATGGGGAGATTTTTTTAAAATATGAATATTTGGGTTTGTTCAGTATGATACTATTTTTTTTTTAGTGTTGTAAGGATGTAAGTCACTGTTGATGGAAAATGAATGTTAGTTGTTAAAAATATATATATTGAAAGTTTCAACAAATAACTTGATGTTACTGAAGGACTCTTTCACACGGGGAGCTTCACGTCTCTCGCTCCCATACCGAAGCGTTTCTCACTCCTACCCACATCCCATTCACACTGGGAGCCTTTTTAGCTCCTGGCTCCTTGAGGTCAGTCGTAGAATAGATCGCACGCGAGCTGTTGCCATGTATCTTCTCTACCATCGACACGAACCCCGACGACAGCAAAGTCAACTATCAAGAATGGGATGGATGGATGCGAAATCCACGTTGAGCACCTTGCAGATTCCACCCAGCTTCATACGACTTCATTTCGGTCCTTATAAATGTCAAGACTTTTATCTCGAACGGAGAGTCGGTTGCAGGCAGCACTAGCAAATAGCTCCACATCGTAATCTGCCATGATAAATAGTGTGAATCGTCAACTAAGGAGAGTCGCTTTCACTCCTCGTGTGGAAGCCCCCAGTCATTCTGTGACTGGGGGCTTCCCTGTGCAGTTTTATCTTCCTCTTGAAGATGATCACTTGGTGATCGAAACACGTGTCGAGGTGTGAAAATAACGATTTGGTGTTGGGTAAAAACTCCAGTAATATTCATTACTACACCAAAGGTTCCAAACAGTACATCATAAGTATATCATTCTTTCACTTTGAGATTTTTATTTTTACTGTGTATGTCTTGGCACAATTATGTCGCTGGAATTGCAAAGGCTGCTTCTCAAAAGCTTGTTGCGAACCAGAAAACTGCTCGGATAAGACCTTCTTTGGAGTACTGTTCTCTGACCCCAAACATACCTTGAAGTTGCTAGATTCCATCCAGAAAAGAGCCATTAGCCTCATTGGAGACGCGAACATCACTTGCAATCTTGATAGCCTGGAGAATCGAAGTAAGGTTGGAGATTTGTCTATCTTCTATAGTTACTTTCACGGGAAATGTTCAGGTGACTTGGCACATTCGATTCCAACTAGAGCAGTACATATCAGAAATACGCGACGGACTGTGGTTGCTCATTGTTTTGAGGTTCAACTCAGAACACCTCGAACTTCACTGTTTAAGAACTATTTCAGTTTGAGAACTGCGTTTATGTGGAATAAACTTCCTTGAATGTTTTACCAAATAGATTCAATCTCCAGAGATTCAAATCCAATGTGAATCGCTACTTTCGCATAGGCGCCGCACGCACTCAGTTTCACAAAAATGTCAATCACGTATTTATTGCCTAAAAACTTGAAACTCAGCCGTTGCGAGTCTCTGATACTCTCAAGACTGGTCTACTGTGATTGCATTTACAGACCAGCTTTACAACAACCTGATGCTCGCTGTTTCCAAATTCTCATATGGAATCCGTATGTACAATCACATAAGCCCAACCTTTGATAATTCTGGTTGGCTGAAACTGAATGCTCTTAGAGAAGT
>NW_019292395.1:25359-37516 GCF_000500325.1 Leptinotarsa decemlineata | reverse complement strand
CATTTGAAAAATCAAAGAAGCCGCTACTTTATAGTAGAAGCGACAACGCCGCTTCGTCTGAAATATTTTAGGCGTGTAGGTCATATTGATTTATGCATACTGTGAAATTTTCAGGTTGATCTGTTAAATAGTTTGTCAGAAACGGCTAATTAACGCTCATCATGAAAAGCCCTGTACACTATATAATAAAATAAATGAAATGTTATAAAAATTGAATTGAGTACACTTGAATGTGGCACGCCTACACATTCAAAATTTAATATCTGGCCGTCTGCAAAATTGAGTTTGACACCTACACCGTATCTCTTCCCGTTTACGAGATATCCATGTATGCCATCGAATTTGAATATTGAATATTTTTCATAAAAACATATTCATCGAATACCAATATTCTAAAGAAAAATATCCAAATGGATTACTGCCAATCATCAATAACGAACGAACAAAACGACCCCCATTCGATACATCCATCATCATCTTTCAACGGTTATTGTTTGTCGTATATTATATATTGCCAATGATCGATATTCGGCCATTAAATTCTCACAAAAGCCGTAACAAATAATTTTCTCTTTTATATACACCATAAATAATGCTCTATAAAACACGTTTTCCACCTATACATCCGAAAGGGATACCTACCGTTCCATAAAAATAACTTTTATTAATCCATTCGAGCCAGATCATTAATAACGGTCACGCTTTCAGATTTATCTTCCGATAAAACTTGAAATGGAACGTCCCTGCTGAAAATTCGCTGTAAAAGTAGCAGACATTTCGTTATTCGTTCCTGTAAATCTGATATGTCACATAAAAAGGCGCTAAAAGGGACGGATGATTTATTTTCACCAGCCCAGGTTAGAATATAACTTTGGAAGTCATAACTTCGGATCTCTACAACGTGGCCTCTGAAGAGAAGAAAGCATATATTAACATATAATTCGATTTAGGGTTCCTATGAATTCGAATAAAACGTTTTATGAATAAAGTTCGTTCTATATTATGATGTTCTAGAATTTTTTTGGTTTCTAGCCTTACTGGCTTTGAGGAACTGAAATATGGAAGTGATATATTTTGATGACATTTTTATCTCCTTTATATTTTATGCCCTCATAACAGAAAATAGATAATATTTTTTGCTATCTGTTGATGCGAGAAATTCCTTCAGCTTTCCGAAGAAGAAATTTTATTGCCCCTTTCGATTTTCCAAACCACGAGATAAATATCCATATCTTTGAATTTTCAAGATGTTTGAATAATGTCATTTTGTTTTTATGTCGAAAACTATCTGAGTCAGTTTAAGGGTCCTTAACTGATTATACGAAATTCCAAAAAGATCTAAGAGAGACTCATACAAAAGGCAAAGCGAAACGCTGAGTCAGACTCAATCATGTGCTAGACTCTTGAGGGAATCATGAGTCTCAATAAATGATTTGAAAAATTACAGAAAATATACATAAAAAGGTTGAGACACTATAAGGTGCATCTTTCAGGATCTAAAATCATAAATCACGAAGAACCCCAAATTGGAATCAAAGGACGATTGACAGTGATAGATTTGATAATGATCAAATTATATCAACCTTCAACACCACCAGACAAGCTGACAATATTATAGTAGTGGTTTCGACCATATATATTTAATGATAAAAAGATAATACATCTTTATTCATCATAAAGAGTACAAATAAAACAGACTAAAAAAGAAAACAACTTTTAGTAAAGGTGAATAGGCGAAGTATCAGCCAAGGCATTTTTTCAACTTGTTAAGGTTCAATTTTTTCAATCGTTCAGAAATTTTGTTTTTATATTTTCGAATATACAGAAAAGAGCGCTGATAGTTATGTCTAATGCTGAAAACAGAGATCATTGCCGTCCGCTATTTGTCAGGTATGGTATCATGACAGTGCCTTCATTATATAGCATGACTCACGGTCGATGGTAGGTTAAACGTTTCTGGAAAACGCAAAGCATGATTTTTCTGAAAATTCCACCTCTCATATTTCCTTGCCTGTTCTATCGAGCTAAAATATTTTCAGCATTGCGGCATTGCCACTTCCATCAAAAAGTCCTAGCAACTTTATTTTTTAAATGGAACTCCCCATATATTAATACATTTTTGAAATCTCTGTGGTATTCTATTACTTTTTTGTTGATAATGTCCTATACCTATCTCTATCTGTTTTCGAGATAAAAAATAAATTGTGCTAAATATGGTCCAAAACATAGCCTTAATTGAAATTAAGTACATCAGTACTCTCAATTCATGAAAAGTTGATATTTTGATGATATTTTGGATAAACTCTAAATATTCAAATAACACCAAGAAATCGACTCCATATCATACAGGGCGTGCTAAAATTACTATTGTTTCCATTGTGCATAAAAGTAGTCAAAAGTTCATTTTCTCAAATGAAACCCACTGTATATGATATATCATGTCCCTATACCTAAATCGTCAAGTTTTCTCAATAAAGTCGCTTCTTCTAGAAACATTATTTTTTTTTAGAATTTGGATTTAGGTAGCAGTGGAATTATCAAGCTTAAAGCAGTTCGGTTACTTTTATGAGTAATTTACAAAGAGTTTCAAACGAAGTTCTTATGAAATTCAACCAAATGTATCCTGAATTAACACCAATGAACGAGAGGAAGTTTGTAAGGTTACAAAATGATTTCCTTAACCATGGCTCAAAGTTTCCAGGGAACAACTGTACCAAAAATCAGTCATTTCTAGGTAAAAAGTAAGATTTTGTGGGCTGAAACATATGAAAGTACAGACAATAACAGAATAGGATGCTGCAAAATAACATTACATTCTAAACACTTCAAAATGTTTTTGTACGCGACTTGTGGTTGCTTTTTCAATTTCCTTCACTCACAAAATAAAATGCCACTTTCAACACTTGTAGGTAAAACGTGAATAACTATTTTCCCACAAAAACGGCTTTATTGAGAAAACTTGACAATTTAGGTATAGGGACATGTATATCTTAAAGCATTTTTCACCATCTCTCAATTTATCGAGTAATATACAGGAGGTTTCATTTGAAAAAATGAACTTTCGACTACTTTTATGCACAATAGAAATAATAGTAATTTTAGCACGCCCTGTATGATATGGAGTCGATTTCTTGGTGTTATTTGAATATTTCGAGTTTTTCCAAACTATTATCAAAATATCAACTTTTCATGAATTGAGAGTACTGATGTACTTAATTTCAATTAAGGCTATGTTTTGGACCATATTTAGCACAATTTATTTTTTATCTCAAAAACAGACAGAGATAGGTATAGGATATTATCGACGAAAAAGTATTAAAATACTAGAGCGATTCCAAAAATGTATAAATATATGGGGTGTTCCATTCAAAAAAATATAATAGCTAGGACTTTTTGATAGAAGTGGCAACGCCGCAATGCTGAAAATATTTTAGATCGATAAAACAGGTAAGGAAATGTGAAAGGTGAAATTTTCAGAAAAATCATGCTTTGCGTTTTCCAGAAACGTCTAATCTACCATCGACCGTGAGTCACGCTGTATATCATTGGTTCTTAACCGGTGGTCCGCGGACCACTGGTGGTGGTTTATCCCTA
The DNA here is from genome assembly GCF_000500325.1 of Leptinotarsa decemlineata. Lineage (NCBI taxonomy): Eukaryota > Metazoa > Arthropoda > Insecta > Coleoptera > Chrysomelidae > Leptinotarsa > Leptinotarsa decemlineata. Next base: position 33,922 of record NW_019292395.1, on the reverse strand, counting down.
AAATCTAGCTATGGATCAACAAGGTCGAAAGTAATAACTTTTTTGTATTTGATAAGCTTAATCAAATCATTGATGGACAGAGTACTGAAATTGAAGGAGAAATACAAAAGAACATATTACATTTAAACAAACTGAAAAATTGAATTCATTCGCTATTTTCCCGACCGCGAGGATAAAAGTATTCAAAAACTGATCCGCAATCCATTTACTGTAAACGTTTCTGAGGGGCCTGCTGAAGTTCAAGAAGAAGTAATTGATATGCTACACGACGGCAACTCAAAAGATACATTCGAATCAGGAATTATTCTTGAAAAATTTTGGAACCAAAAGGCGATTTCTTTACCAAAATCTGTTCTGTCTGTCTTGAAATCTGTTTTTACGTTAATCCAGCTGTCGCTCCCATACGAACGACAACTCTCAGAAGTTGAGAAACTTGTGCGAGCTAAGGACTAACGAGGTCTTACCTTTCAACGTGTGATTTCTAACACGGAAAAAACTTCGAGACATTGCTATTCGTTACCTAACTATATTTTTTTCGGTATATCTATGTTTTCGGCGCATCTGATTATTAAAAACAAGCACCGAAATCGGTTGGATGTCACTGCTGATATGCGTTCAAGTTTAAGTAACACTGAACCAAGAATTCAGAATTTAGTGAACCAAAAAAATCACATTAATTTATAATGCAATTCATGTTGCAGTTACAGATTTTACCTAATGATTAAAGGACATTAAATAATATGCGTATTTTATTTATAGATTAATTAGAACAACCATTCCATTTATTTACTATACTGTACTGTATTTATTTGTAGTTATCGTAAGGTACTTTGTATTAACTACAAACTAATTGACCAACTTGGTGGTCCATGGCCTGACAGAAATATTGTCAAATGGTCCCGCATGACTATAAGGTTGAGAACCACTGCTATATGTAGACTCGCTACAGAAAGCATCTCAGGTGATTCGACAACCTGCTCAATGAATGAAGAAACTTACTGACCAGCTAGAGTTGTGTGATCCAACGGGTTCTTACGATCATCCTCCTGGAACCAGAAGTCTCTCTACAAGCCGCTACTAGAGTTGACATACACTCAGATGAGAACCACAGCCACGTAATCTCTCTCGCTCTTTTTTTGTGTCCTGAACAAAACTCTATTGGGAACTTCTACAAATCATACAATCCTATATTATACTACTGTCCACTTATCTAATGCAGCTACACATATTGTAATTTTTCTACATCTTGAACAGAAAACCTACGTAGCAAACTCAACCTGGAAATAGCAATATTTGAACAATAACAACAAAAAGTCCAGTCAACAGTGATACTGTGATAACACATCTTAACCAGCAGCAGGAGGTTGTATATCTTAATGAGGATCTAGATGTGATTTTGAAATGAGGTGAAAGTAACCAGGTTCAAAACCAAGCATCGGTTTTTTCCAAAAAGATAAATGTCTCCGAACTGGATATAATAATGACAAAACAGAAAATTCCGGTTTCTGCTTCGATAGGTTTGTTGGGGGTTAAAATGGACACCAATATGTTTTAGCATAATCATGTCGCTGGATTTGCGAAGGCTGCTTCTCGAAAGCTTGGAACACTGCTCCAAACCAGAAAACTGTACACACCTCAGCAACTTTAGGTGTCTCATAAAGCTCAGATCAGACCTTCTTTGGAATATTGTTCTAATGTATGGAGCTCTGCCCCCAAACATACCCTGAAGTTGCTGGACTACATCCAGAAAAGAGCCAGCTGCCTGATTGGAGACGCGAATATCACGTGCAACCTTGATAGCCTGGAACATCGAATAAAGGTTGGAAATTTGTCTCTCTTTTATAGAGACTTTCACGAGAGGTGTTCAACTGACTTGACACGTTTGATTCCACCAAGAGCGGTACATATCAGAAATACAAGACGGACTGTGGCTGCTCTTCGTTTGAGGTTCAACTCAATACACCACGACTTTCACTGTTCTTTCATTTGGAAAACTGCGTTTATGTGGAGCGCTTATGTAAAGCGCCTCAAGCATTTTCCTGTAGTGCTTGCGGTTTTTCCTAAAAAAAGAACAAGAAATGGAAATTAATTTATGAAACTGAAGATTAAAATTCCTATTTGTATTTCCAAGATGGAGATCGGACAGGAGACTACACAGTTGAGTAAGTCTTTAGTCTCTTTTCGAAGTTTTCAATTGCATATCACAGGGTACTTGATTACAATGTTTGGGTGGATAATACGGGAAACAATCTTTGAAAAGGAATCTTTCTACCAATCAGTTTTGAAACAACTATTGACTACATCCCAAATATCCAATTTAATCTTTCAGAAACTAATTAGGAAAAGCTCAAAGGAAAGCGGAAAAAAAGAGTTTTGTTGTGAATCTCTTAGGGCAGATTTATTAATTGAGGCGTAGCAAGATTTCTATGCAACTGAAATTGATGATGAGGTAACGAATATTCTAATAAAAACACTTCGTTGAAATGTTGAGAAAACACATAAAAAATCAAGAGTGGATAATGCAGGGCTCTATTGAATCATGGAATAGAAAAAACATGCTCTCAACAAAGAAGGAATTCACATTATCTTGTTCGAAGATAATAGTAATACTCGATAAAAATGAAAATTACTATCAAAGAGTATATAGAGGGAATAGAAATTCAAAAACACAGAAAGAATTTCAATAGAAAAGAAGAAGCGATGAACATTAATGAAATCTGGCTACCTCTCCTTAACGATATACAAACAAGGTCAGGTAATCCACTTAAGATAAACCAAGCCACTCCTACAAATAATCATATAAAACCAGAGTCAAATACCCGCATCGTAGTTACAGTGTTCGGAGTGTCCAGAACTCGGGCTCTGCGACCATTACCAAACCGTCTTTGATAATATCTATCGCAGTAGTAGACGAAACTTCAGGCAAAAAACCTGCAGACTGCGGCCAGAGAACCCGGAAAATAACATTCACATAAGTAATATGGAATTTGAATAGCTGTCAGAATTTTGGCTATGATTTACGGAGTACTGATGCAGACTGCCCAGAGAAATGCTAGATCTGTGGAAATGAAAATTTAAATAGTTGGTATGTAACAATCTACAAGTTAAAATTGATAAAAAGGCTTTCTTTGTGTTCAGTTTGCCTCCCATACAGTATAAAATAAAAAGTGGGAAAAAGAAATGTCACAGGCTAATGCTGTATCAACCTCTGTTTCAATTTGAAGGGAAGGTTTCATAACCAAAACTTATCGATTCATTTATTGCGATAAGTAATTATTTCTCAAACATTTTTGGTAGAAAGCTCCGAAGATAAGTTGCTATCTAATTTGATGTTGTGCATATCGTCATTTTATAGCAGACTCGAGCACTTCCAACATTTGTGTAGATTTATACTAATATAAATGGGTAAGTTTGTGAGGACGGATGTAAGTGTATGTTTGTGGCGCTGTCACGCCTAAACGACTGAATGGATTAAGATGAAATCTGTTTAAATCTGTTTTACCGTTAATCAGCTGTCGCCCCTATATGAACGACAACTCTCAGAAGTTAAGAAACTTTTGCGAGCTAAGGACTAACGAGGTCTTACCTTTTAACGTGTGATTCCTAACACGACCAGCTGTCGAANAATCGAACCCACGACCTTCTGATCGTGAGTCGGGCGCACTACCACCGCGGCCAATTCCACAACTTCACATAAATACAGCTTATACATGAGAATAACTTATAGGCTACAATTTACAAAGGTTTTGTGTAATTTTGGTCATGACCTTACGATGAGTATTGATTAAATCGGAAAAATTCTTGCAGATGATGTACCGTAAGATTTTGATGAACTGTTTGGAACCTTTGGTGTAGTAATGAATATTACTGGAGTTTTTTCCCAACACCAAACCGTTATTTTAATACCTCTTGAAGATGATCACTTGGTGATCGAAACACGTATCGAAGTGTTAAAATAACGGTTTGGTGTTGGGAAAAAACTCCAGTAATACCGATTGTTTATTTCAAACAGTTCTAAATAAAAGTCCGTGACAGCATATATCTACCTCTTATGTAGTAATCATTATATGCAAAATACTGAGCCATAAATATAATTAACTTGTTTGTTTGAAGGTGGTTGACAATGTTTCGTGGTGTATTTTATCAGTTCAGACTTCCATTGTCTAATATGATATAAATTGAATTGAAATCCTTGAAAAAATTTGTAAAAAAATGAAAAGATTAGCTTATTTCTACACTAGCTTGACTAAATGCGTTGTTGGACAACATATACGCGGCGTATTTGAATATTCTCCTAAACCAGTTTTCCTCCTAGTGGATGATTTTAGCTGTAGCCCACTTGATGTTATTTTGATGAATCCAAACATGCTCTGTTATTCCGGATTTGTTATTCTGCTGTTATGTCGCTGTGTGTGTTTATTGTGCTCGGCGATGCGAACTTTCAATGGCCTCTAAGTTTCACCGATGTATGATTCCCCGCACTCGCAGGTTATCCGGTAAATTCAATTCTTGGAATCGCAATCCGCTTTTGGTGGCCTGGTTTTCGTGAGACTGCTACGGATAGTGTTTCCAGATCTGAAGCAGGTTCTGATTGAATCCAATCCTTCTTATTCTTTCCGACAGTCCTCTGATTGGAGAAGTACGAGTACTGGTTGTGACGGCTTCTCTTCCTTGTGGAGCTGAAGCCTGTTCCACCTTCACTAGTTCCTTTTCGATACCTTCCTTTGTATTACAAAGCCCGAGAGCACGGTCTAGTAGAGTCTTTATGATTTCTTCCTTAGTCGATTCGATGGTGGTTAGATTCCTGGTTCGGATACTGTCCTGGGTGAATGGGTTTTCGATGTAGAGAACTTTCCCATTTAGTGTCGGTCCTCTTCACCAATATATCTAAGAATGGTAATTCGTTGTGGACTTCCTTCTCTGTTGTGAAATTGATGGAAGGACTTACGTTGATAATGTGCTTAAGGATGGTGTTTAGTTCTGCATTCCCATGGTTCCATATTATGAAGGTGTCGTCCACGTACCTCAAACAGACTCGGGGCTTTTTCAATGGCCAGAGTTTCAAACCACTCCATATATTTATATATTGGCGATCCCATTGGCAGTCCCTCTTCTTGCGTAAAGAATTCGGAAGTAGTAGTTTCGTACACAGCATCTTAGTAACTCCATGATTACTTGTATCGGTGAGTTTGTTCTATCTTTCAGGTCCTCATCTTCGGATAACTTCTTCTGTATGATTAGAAGTACTTCTTTGACAGGAACGTTGGTGTAGAGGCTTTCCACGTCGAAACTGATCAGTTTATCCTGCTCTTTGACTTCGACTTCTCCTAGTAGTTCAACAAAATGCCTTGAGGTTTTCACAAAGGATGATGTAAAAATCAGGACGAATTCTGAGTGGCTGAATCTCTGGAGTTGATGATCGATCTGAGCGGAACATACCTCTTGTGGATTTTGGGTAGTCCATAAAACTGAGGGGCTAACTGTGGTACGGTGGTCTCTCTTTTTCCGAAAAATAAACTTAGTTTTTTTTCAAGGTCTGGTATAACTCCCTTTCAATTGATGCAGTAGGGTAGGATCTCTTACGATCTTCGTGTATTTTCCTTTTTGAAGCACCTTTTCGATCTTCTGTTCGTCGAGATCAGTATCCATCACAACATCATTGCTGATGTTGGATGTTGGAACTGGTTCTCGATCTAGCTGTTCTCTGAACACGGGAAGACGCGAGAGGGCAGACATCGTTGACGGTTGTGTTAGTTTTGCGAATTTCTTCATAGGTAACATAGTTCGATTCTTGAAGCTATTCATTGCTCAGTGCAATAGGCATACTTTTCAAGTAACTGTATTCTTAAAGTGAAAATATAAATAACTAGCTGTTGCTCGCTCTTATATCATCGTACAACCGAAGCTACTGAAAGGGAATCAGGAATTTCCACCCCCGAGGAAGAAAAATGGGGGTTCTAAAATTGTATTGAAGTTTTGAGTTTGTTTAGAATGTCATGAAACTTGTGTATAATATTGTGTTAAAACAACGATAAAAATAAAATAAATACAACAATAAAAATTATTTGGCGCTCCGGGGCCACTTCATTGATTCCAGTGGCGCATTTGCTTTTTCAGCTGCAGGAAAACACATGAAACTTAATGTGACAAACCAAATTCTACGCGGGTGGAACCGCATGCAACAACTAGTTTTCTATAAACCAGCAAATTTGTTAGATTTTCATACATCATATTTCCTGAAATGAAACAGATGAAAAAGCCGATACTTCCAAATACAGAAAAGAAGAACATGCGTATCTGTATCTGTATTAGGAAAGGTGAGTGTAAGCCCACAGCACTTAGACTACATGTGACCCATTGTACATCCTCCCGAGGAGTTGTCCTCCTAGGTCATCGTCCATCCTGTCCTTTCCAGGATTGGAAGTGACTTTGCGTTCAAGCCATTCAAAATACAATAACAATATCAGTATGGTTTTTAATAATCAATACAGCGTCACTATTTTCCGGGTTTGAAGGTCGTAGATTTCTGGAATATTTTCCTGACGTTTGCTGGGGCGAGTGGTTAACTTCTTCAGAGGTTCATACATCTTGAGATCATTTCGATGAACTCGAAATAAAATAGAGACACTGAAAACCTCGGTCAAGAAAGCCTTAACCATTCCGTCAATTAATTCATTATACTAGATAATACTGAAGGAGTTATTTTTTCACATTCTATTAGCTAGCTACGGCAGGATAAATACCGAAATGGAACATTCTTATTTAAGTTTTTTAAAGTGAATTCGCTCTTTACTTTCCGTATTCAATATTGAATTTTGCGCCGAGTAAACCTAAACAAGATTATCGGGGTTATAAGCGTGAAATAATTCAAGGGATGTGTCAGAGATTCAGGGAAAGGAAAACGGAGACGCAAAAAGTTTCCGACAGATAATAGCCGGCAGCGGAGTTTGAAAATAAAATGGAACAATCAGTAGATTTCCCTTAGGTTGTATTGTACCCTCGCGGCGAAAGTCAACGCTTAGTCACTACAAAAAAGAGAGAATAATTCCTGAACGATGCATTCTATGTGATTAGAACGAAGACTGGGAAAATTCATGTTGGAAACAGGCCTATTTCGGGCATATTTTGATTTTAATTACTTAGACTTTTGATGTATTCAGTCATTTTGGTAGTGGACTGATGAATATAAAATTATAATAGTGATAGTATACGTATCATATTTTTTAAAAGTATGTTTGGTTATTAGTATTCGTAACAATTTGGAAATGTAGCCCTTATCATTAAATGTAAAGTGTAAACAAGTTAGACAACTGATTCAATCCCGAAAAACTGTAGCGCTCAAATGGTTAGTCTAAGCAATTGTATTCTGAGGTTGTATTCTAAATTTGCCTGTTGTGAAACGTAACGTTTAGAAAATCAAAACACTCTCAAAAACAACGATATTCCACTTTTGTTTAGGGTCTGACGATATTTGTAATGATATTCATTAAGATGTCAAAAAAGTTCAGCACCTTCCTTGAAAAGTTGAGTACTTCTCTATCGACTTACAAATTTTCCATTGCGATATATAAACACTGCCAATAGGCAGATGGAGTACGTCTAGTTGAGAGTGTGGTGCGATGTGATCTAATGAGACGAGTTTTAGTCAGAGGTTTCAGTTAAAGTATTTGTGCTGTATTGTCAGTTGCAAGGCAGAAAAGGAGAAACAGAAATACAAAAATCTTACATACATTTTTCATAACGTTAGGTTTTCATACAAGAATAATAAAAAACAATTATTTAAAAAAACACACACCGAAGAAGTATGGTATATAGCGAGCTGACACCTCTCGGATATAATCCTTTGACATGTCTAAGAAGTTGAGAAATAGAAATAATCAGCAGAGGAAGAGCTGAGTATAGACTTAAATTTTGTCCATTTCTGAAGACGGAGGCTGATTTTGGCATTCGAAACGTTAAGATAAGTATTATTTGATTTCCTAGCTCTTTCTTACACGCTTTATATTAGCTTCACCTGTATGTATGTATGCATGTTTGTTTGTATGTATGATTGTTTGCTTGTAACTCTCAAGCTCGGGATCTGTATCGACGAATTATCGGCATTATTTCTTGATCTATTCGCGGGCAGATGACGCTGTACGTGACCTCTTTGATATTTCTTGATCTATTTACGGGCAGATGGCGCTGTACGTAAGTATCAATTATTGTTTGAAGGTGGTTGACAATGTTTCGTGGTGTATTTCATCAGTTCGGACTTCCATTGTCTGATATAATATAAATTGATTTGAAAACCCTGAAAAAATTAAAAGATCAACCAAAAATAACAATTTTATTAAAACAAAAAACTGAAATTACAAGGAAATAACATACAAGCTACAACCAGAAAATAAAGAATTGAAATATTAATAAAAGCTGAAAATTAAAAAATATTATTAACAAAAATGAAAAATAAAAATTAAAAGATTTCAAACAAAGTTACTCCACGGCGTTTCGATTGTAAGTGTCCACAATCGTCTTCGGGTGATAACTGGACTTATTCCTCCGAGATCTGAATATTTATAGG
>NW_019292395.1:0-14770 GCF_000500325.1 Leptinotarsa decemlineata | reverse complement strand
CGAAAAAGTAAATATCTTTTTTTTTTAATCTTATTTTGTTAATAACAATTGCAATTTTTCACTTGCAACAAAATCCTTCAAAAACATTTTTCTAGAGCTGATTCCGAATCGAATGAGCTATCGCTCATATTTTCAGAACTTTTATCTCTATTTTTCATGTTTTTGAAATTGTTGATTAGACTATTTATACAATAGGTATAATGGACAACACATAAAGATGGAGCCCAAACTGTGTTCACTGATGCTCAAGAAAAGGTTATTCTTAAATTAGCAGCAAAGTGTGGCGAATGGAGGTTTCCTCTAGATCTGTTTGATTTGAGTATGTTCGCTAGGGCTGGTTTAGACCGGACGGGACGAATAGTTGCAAAATTTTCCAATACCAAATGTGCCGGGTATTGACTGGGCCTACTCGGTTTTACGACGTCATCAGAATTCTTACAGTCCGCGTGTTACAACTAATATAAAGAGAACTCGAGTTGGAGTTTTCAAACAAAATATAAAACAATATTTGAAACATTTGGAAAGTGTTGTTGAAAACGTGCCTAGTAGTAATATTTTCAACTATGATAAGTCAAATTTAAGTGACGACCCCGGCAAGAAACGCTATATATATATCGACGAGGAGTCAAATACCCAGAAAAAATAATAAACTGTAAATGATGTTTCATTACCATCTTATGTCATATTTAAGAGCACACATCTATATTACGCTTGGGAAAGAGAGAGGACCGTGTGGCTTACCCTGTTGCGATGAGCCTTGTTGCTCAAGAAGAACTAGATATAACCGAACAGGAAGTGGCTAGATTGACAGCTCAACATTCCAAGATTGGTTTATGACATGTTTTTTGCCACACGCGAAAAGACTAAATGGGCGTAAAGTGTTCATTGGGGACAATTTGTCCTCTCATACTTGTATCGATGAAGATGTTTTACGACTATGGTTCCAAAAGATGCATTTCCGAATCTACTCAACAAGACACTAATAAGAATGGACAAAATGGAACCAGAAAAAAATAAAAACACTGGTGTGGTACCCCGTTGAATAAAGAATATTGTCGTTCAACCCTGACCAAGTATACAAGCGCTTACCATCTAGTAACGTTGAGGCTGAAACTGAGAGCATTATGACCGAATTATTAAGAACTCAAATATTTGGAGACTCCTCCCATACTGTAAAATGAAAGAAAAGTTTAAATATTGCTCCTGGAAAGAGAATTTCTACAGTGGATTCAATAGACGACCCTTCGCCAAGTCTTGAAAAAAAGCGGAAGGTAAAGAAAACTAATCAGACAACTGACCCACCACTTGAAGAAAACATATCTGATGACAATGAAACGTTTGAAGAAGAGGAAAACGAAAAAGAACATGGAGAGGAAGAAGATAATAGATTGAGCGAAGGTCGTTATGTATTGGTAACATATAATTCTCAGCGAAGAAAAAAACATATCATTACGTATGTTACATTAACGAAACAACTCCGCTAGTAATTACCGGCTTAAAATCGTGCCAAAATAAAAAAACCTTCAGATTAATTGAAGACGACATTTCTGAAATTGAATACGCTCTTGTTACATACCTGTCTATGCCTACTTTTCAAGAAGGGACTTATTGGTCGTGTTTCCTTATGAAATCATTGTGAATGAGGTTTAGAGCTTGATTTTTTTTTTCAAATGTTGATTTTAAATGAAATTATAACTAAAACATTTATTTTCAACATATGGTCGGTGGACACTTTTAGAATCGTATTTAAATCAAAATTTATATCGGTTACTGCTTGAAGAATTGAAAGATGATAATATTTGAGAGTTAGCATAAAGGTGATATTTACAAGACTTCATCTTCTTGATAAATGTGGCAGTATAGAAGGTATAGAAAAGTGGGCCTAAAATGCTGCTTTGGGGTACTCATGTTTCAAATTCTCTAAATAGAAAAAATATCATGAATCTGTACTTTTTGTGATCTATTATCTAGATAAGTTGATATCAACATCACTGATGCATCACTGAAAAATGTGGTACAGAACAAAGTGTTTTATGATTTATGGTGTCAAATGCTTTTGAATAATCCAACAGAGTCGAAATGGTGGCTTCATTTTTTCATCTATAGCTTTAATTATGTCATCTCTAATGTGTGTGACTGTTTATGTGGCAAAATATTGTAACTATTAATGAAATGGCCCATTTGATTTTCCATTGCTGTCTCTATAACATGTCGGGAAAATACTTATTGACCTCAAATCATTGAAATTTTGTGGTTGACTATTTTTTGGTAGGGGTATAATATTTGCACATTTCCATGCATCAGGAAAATAACTTTGACTTGATTTTGCGTTATTGAAGCGTTTGAAAGCCAAAATTGCTATTGAAGCACCGCATATGAGAAGAAAAATAATTTTATTTCATCAAGACAATGGCAAAACTACATGAATTGAACTTATAATTACTCCCACATTCATCGTATTCGCTAGATTTGGCCCCCCAGCGACTACTGGCTTTTCACAGACCTCAAAAAAATGCCCAGCGGTAAACAATTTACTCGAATGAAGAGGTTATTGCTGAAACTGATACCTATTTTGGGGCAACACACGATTCGTTCTACAAAAGTAGTATTAAAATGTCAGAGCGCGGCTGGAATGATGGGGATAACGTTGATGAATAAAAACAATTTAGAATAAAAAAAATGCGTTTTCTTTCTTGGGCTCGGGACTTTTCAGCCCATGTGTTATGTTCGCAGGCCTTGTCTTGAATATTTGAGTTGTTTTGAAAGTTTTCTCGAATTTAAACTGATGACTACCAGCCAATCAGTTTCAACAGTCAAATAATCCGATTAAATATAAAATTATAATAATTAACAACTTCGCACATGTTTCGACTTCTGAGGATTGTCGTTCCAGCTTGTTAACGAAAAAACAAAATTCAACAGAGTATGTGCGTCGTGAGCTGCGCCGCCGTTGATTTTGTGATGACTGTCCCCAGTGTATTATACAGGGCGCACCTTAATAACATGCTAATATCTGAGAAGGTTATTTTTGTGTTCGAGAATGACATTTCTNTATTTTATGATGTCACCAACATCATAAAATATAGATGTCACCAACCTTGTTTATTGCCATAACAAACCATAGTCGCGAATATTTGCGTATTAATTTATTGTAATATTCACTTACACAAATATAATATTTCATTATGATGTAAAGCTGTTTCAAAAGTTTTGTCCGTTTTGATGACATGGGTTTTTGTAGCTCAACATCTCAGTTGTGGTATTTACTGTGTGGTATTTACTGTGTGGTAGTTACTGTGTGGTATTCACTGTGTCGTGGTATTTACTGATCGATAGAGAATTTGGTAGACTATACATTGATGCTGTTCAATTTTTCCCAAATTTCAATATTTTGCTTCTTTTCAGACGTTGGTTTACGAAATTTCGTTGCGGAGATTTTAGCCTCGAAGATAAGTCCCGAAGTGGCCGACGTACAGTAATCCAGGATGAGCATTTGAGGACCCTGGTGGAGACTGACCCTTTAAAAACGGTGCGTGGGATGCCGAAAAAAAATCGGATCGTCACGTGTGATGAACAGTGGATCCTCTACGACAATAGAAGACGTTTAGGACGGTGGTTGGACACCGATTTGTCACTCAGGCAATCGGTTTACAAAGTACGGTTTACCAGTCGAGTTGTATTTTATCTTCTTTCCAAACCTTGTTGATTATTGACAGTAGAATTTTGTTGTCTTTTTGTCCCATAAGTTTCAGCATTTCCGTTGTGATTTTGTCATTTCCATTTTTAAAGTTTCTTATTGTTCTATTTAGCTCTTCAATTCGTATCAGATCCTCTGTCATTGTTTGTATATCTGTTTCTTTCTAATTCGGATTTAGTTTTGAACATTTCTTTATCAATGAGACTTATGTGAAAACAGGAAAGTAAAACTACATTTTTTCGATGAGTTCTTGACTTTTGATAGCAATTATCCTGGATGAATCATCTTTCCTGCAAAAAATAACACCGTTCTTGACCCAGACATACTTGTATTGCTTGTCCCTGGCAGCTGCCCTGACGTCCTTATATTTTAAAATGCATCTACCGTTTCGTTCAAAAGTTGTTTCTGTACTGAATCACGGGTATTTGTCAATATTTGAATATTTCATCTGTGGTACAAAATCAGTACAAAACACTTATAAATTTTAAAATATGTTTTTTATTTTGGTTTCCTTTTGAACGACCTGTCAAGGAGGTTACGTATAGCGGCATCTGCCCGCGAATAGCTCAAGCAATAACTGATAGTTACGTACAGTGCCATCTGCCCGAAAAGAGGTCAAGCAATAATTGATAGTTACGTACAGCGCCATCTGCCCGCGAATAGATTAAGCAATGATGCCGATAATACAGATCCCGAGCGTGAGAGTTTCAAACATACATACAAACAATCATACATACATACAGGATATAAAGCGTGTAAAAAACAATTCGGAGAAGTACTATGTTATTTATTAGGAAAATAAACATATAAAAATTGAACGAAACTGTTACGACAACTGTTCGAAGTGACGACCCCCTAACAGTAATACAAGCTTCTGCTCTCCTCATCAAAGAATTCCGCACCCGTTGAAAAATGCCCGGAGTGTTTCTTATCGTTTCGCAGCAATGGGGCTAGCATAAACTGGTGACTTTAGGTGTCTCCAGAAGAAAAAATCAACGGGATTGAGGTCCGGTGACCTCGGAGGCCGATGCTCACTGCCTCCTCTTCCTATCCATCGTTGGGGATATGCTACGTCTGAAAAAATTCTTGATATCACACTAACATGAGCAGGAGCTCCATCGTGCATAAACCAAGAGTGATTTCGGAGACCAATGGGAACATTTTCCATAAGTTGGGGAAGCTATTGTTCCAAAAAATGTAGGTGAGCATCTTTATTCAAACGTAAGGGGAGAAAATAGGGCCCAATTAAATAATCTCCAATTATGCCTACCCATACATTAAAAGAGAATCTGTCTTGAAAATGAGTTTGCGTTATCGCATGTGGGTTATCTTCCGCCCAGATATTGTGTTATGGAAGTTCATGATACCATTTCTTGAAAAATTAGCCTCATCTGTGAAGAGGATTTTCGATAAAATTTGCGGATGTTGTTCGACTCTTCTTTGAAGACATTGAGAAAATTCGATACGTGGTTGGAAATCACGTAGCGTAAATGCCTGGACACGCTGAATATGATAAGGATATAATTGCTGTTCCTTTAAAATTCTGTCAACTGTCATGTGACTCACATTTAAAGTTTGACTAATTTTTCTTGTACTTGTCTCTGGATGTTCACTAATTTCTTCGAGAACCGCCTCCTCCAATTCTACAGTTCTTGTAGTCCGTGGCCTTCCTACTGCAGAATTTGTTTCAAAGCTTCCAGAGTCGGAAAGTCGCATTAAAATATTCGCAAATGTCGCTGCACAACGAGTTGAGGATGCCTTTTTTGATAGATGCGTCTGGCCTCGCTTGAATTTCCCTCAGCCAAGCCGTATGCATCGATATAGAAAATTGTAAATATCTCGAAAACGATCACCTCCAGCGTTGTTGAGGAGGTGTATCTTTTTACTTGGAAAAGGTGTGGGAAGTAGTACCAAAAGTTTACTGTCAAAAAAGTTAGGGCAATTTGAAATGATCAATGACAGCGTACGCAGCGCCCTCTAAATTTAACTTATTTTTTGCTGAGTTATTTTCAAAAAGCGAACAAAAAAATTCAATTTCGAAACCCCGTATCTCCGAAACGAAGCATTTTTGGACACAAATTCATATAGCCTTTTTTTCTTAAAATTGTCTCAGGAATACGTCACTTTGATATTTTAACGTACTCATGACACACCCTGTATACTCGCAAATTCAGTATTTTGTCAAAATCGTCGTGAACCATTTCATTAAAGAGACGTAAGTACTTCAGAATTATGCTATTTCATCGTTTTAAAAATATTCAACACTGCAAAATGTCTAATATTCAAGTCAGTGTTACTATTTTCATTCGTCGTAGTTTGAAACTGCATCCTAACGTTTCGCCAGCACGAGTGCCCGGCTTCTTCAGAGAAATGATGATTCATCATCAAGATGAATAAACCTCTGAAGAAGCCTCTCGTGCTGGCGAAACGTTAGGATGCAGTTCCAAACTACGACGGCCTTCAAATCCGAATATGTTGTTTTATGATTAATTATTAGGTTGTTTCCAAAGTTTTGATCGTTTAATTGTAATGTGTTTTTGCAGCGATTTTCGACCAATTTTTCTCTACGAATTCAAATTGAACCAAAGCGCTGCCGAAACAGTCCGGAAAATCAACCAAGCATTTGGCAATTATAGTGTTAATGGATGTACTGTTAGACGTTGGTGTGCGAAATATCGAAGATTAGCCCCGAAGTGGCCGACCTACAGTATATATTGACATCTTTACTTCTAATTATATTTTATACTGTGATATTTGTTACCATGACATGAGTATATTTGTTTTTTACATTTTTTGAAAGGGACTATATAAACTATTTTGTATACAAATTGTTAAATTCAATTTTTTATTGTCATGTGAACTCAGGTTTGCTTAAATAGTGTTTCTGGTTAGGTATTTGTGTTTTTGAATTGATTCTTTTCTTTTATTCTTTGAAGATTTTTATATATGTCTATCTATTTTTTTTAAGGAGGAGGGGAATCTTGATAGACTCTGTGCCGGATTCCTACCGACTAAAACCCCTTCCCCGTTGCTCAGCAATACGTACCGTCAACCGCTCTCGCCTTACTTTGATGCGTATATGCCCTAGGCAGTGTTTGTACGAAACTCTAAAAGTGCATTTAAGAACTATAGGACGTTTAAATATACATTTGAAGAAAATATCACAGTTATTATCACGAACATTTGGCAGCTATCACATTTGGTCATCGATTTGTGCTCCGACTGATCTCAAGTTTCCTTTAGCTTATTTTTCGTCACCTGCTCTCTCTTTCCTTAGTTTTGATGATTTCTCTTATCGTCATATAGGTTTTGTTCCAAGTCTCTTCGCCACGTAAGAGACTATACATCATATTTTCGGCATTGAATATGATGTTTGTTTCACGTGCATACAGAAGTCTCGCATTTTCCCATATTATACAGACAAAAAGGTTGTGTTTTACGTCGTCGTCTGCATTGCAGTAAAGACAATCTGGAGATTCTGCTCTTCTACGGTTATATAGGTACCTACGGGAACAACCGTGCCCCGATAG
Source organism: Leptinotarsa decemlineata (assembly GCF_000500325.1). NCBI lineage: Eukaryota > Metazoa > Arthropoda > Insecta > Coleoptera > Chrysomelidae > Leptinotarsa > Leptinotarsa decemlineata. Next base: position 7,543 of record NW_019292395.1, on the reverse strand, counting down.
TGCCTGGTGACCGGTGATAGTTCACCTCTCCGTAGGTTCGATTCAACCAACTCTCTATCGCAGGTATTAATCGATCTATCGAATTGACCGCTATCCCGTTTCTGTTGCCAATTATTTATCAAATTTTCTCTAACGATTGCCTTGGAAATGCCTGCATATTGCTCTTTTCTCTCGATTACTTGGAGCTCTATTGGTGGAATTCCAACAATAACATATGCTGCTTCTGCAGATATAGTTCTATATGCACTACATTTTCTAATTGTTAATTTCTGTTGTGAGCCGGTGAGTTTTTGGATCAATTCTTTGTTTTGCGTTACTGTGTGCCATGATGGTGAACCGTAAAAAATCTGGGAGTGTACTACTCCAGACAAAAGCTTCTCTTGGAGGACCTAGGACCCCAACATTGGGCATCAGATTGGCCAGCGCAAAAACTGTTCTTTCTGCCTTGGGTTACGTGTTCGGCAAAGGTGAGCTTCGTGTCAAGCCATACCCCAAGATACTCAACAGCTTTGCTCAGTACTATCTCTGTGCCTTGTAGATTGAAAATTATTGGTCCCAGTTTTCTCCTTTTAGTCAGCAATACTGCTTCGGTTTTTTCTGGAGCTAAACTGATAAGTCTACTTTCCTTTCAGTCTGCCACCAGCAAAAGTGCTCTGTTTGCAGTGTTCATTCTTCTCTTTTTTCTGCAACGATCATCGCCACATCATCAGCAAAGCCGACCAATTTAACCCCGGGCATTTTTATAGAAAATAGACCATCGTATAATATATTCCACAAAGTAGGGCCAAGAACTGAGCCCTGATGCACGCCGCTAGTGATGCTAACAAGTTTTGTCGCTTCCTTTGTTTCCAGAAGAATCTCCCTTTCTGATAGATACGATGCCATTATAGTAATCATGCTCTCATTGATTCCCCTACTCCTAAGCGACTCCAGTATCACCTGCCACGATGCACTATTGAAGGCATTTTTTACGTCTAGAGTGATTAACGCACATAGTTCTTGTTGAGCGGCAGCTCCTTGTGCAGTATTTACTACCATATTGATCGCGTCTACAGTTAGTCTTCCTTTTCGAAATCCAAACTGCTGATGATGAATATTTTCGAAAATCTACCAGACAGTGCTTTATCAGTACTAGCTGACATAATAAATATCTCATATAAAGAAGGAGTTATTCGAAATTTTCTCAAAACGTCTATTGTTATTCCTCTCCATAAAGGTGGAAATTTTGGAATCTCTTCTAATTTCCAACCTATCTCACTTGCAAAGATTATAGAAAAACAAGTCAAGAGAAGACTAGTTGATTTTCTCGAGAGAAACCAGATATTAAACAAATGTATTTTTTTTCCATTCCATTTCTTTACCTTCCATTCCTACGAATGACTTTTCCGAATCAAGATTACGCTGAATTTGGCAATAGGAAGGCGATCTATTAAATTATAATAGCAATAGTCGGATTCCCTGTGAATCGTGAATCGTTGCGCATCAAATGCCACGCGATTCTCATTTCATCTCTGCAGGAGCGGAGTTTATTTCGTTTTGCAGATTCGAGGACAAAATCGAAGGAAACAAAAAAATCACAGAGATAAAATAGACTTGCATAATGTAGATCAATTATTCCTTTCAATTATATCTCAGAGAATGATATACAGTGTGGTCCTTCAAATGTGCAACAGAAGGGATTTAGCACGATAGTTCAATGATACAAATAAACAATAGAGGATCACGTTTAAATTAGTTATTCTTGAATCGCACTTTCAAGTTTCTGACATCACGGGCAGAAAAGTCCCGGCCTGAGAAAGAAAATGCGTTTTTTTATCGTTATCACGCTTTTATTAGCTTCACCTGTATGTATGTATGTTTGTTTGTTTGTTATTGACATGATTGCTTGATCTATTTGCGGGCATATGACACTGTACGTAAAATACTTGATATAATTCGAACTCACTTTACATGTATTTCTTCATTTGAAAACAAGCATATTTTTTCATTATTATTTTATCACGTTTTCATCAGCTTCAACTGTATTAGCTTTTCTTTATAAATGCAATATATTAACCAACTGTCAATTTAGTTTTCAGAAGACAAGAGGCACAAATGATGCAATCTTTTCCTTTCTTGAACATGTCTACACACATTTCAACAGTGGTGAGGTCGTAGCTACAGTATTTTGCGACTCCTCCAAAGCTTTTGATTGTGTAAATCATGAACTTCTTTTGCAAAAGTTGAACTACTTTGGCTTTAAAGAAGTGTGTAATGACTGGTTCAGGTCTTACTTAAGTGACAGAAAACAGTTGGTGAGATCAAACGAAAAACTATCACACATTAAGGATATTTTATGGGGTGTTCCACAAGGATCAGTACTAGGCCAGATTATTTTCCTTATACAAGGTGTAACATAAGAACGTTAAAATATTCAAGTGACGTATTCCTGAGACAATTTTAGGAAAAAAGTCTATATGAACTTGTGTCCGAAAATTCTTCGGTTCGGAGATACGGGGAGTTGAATTCAGTCTTGATGTTTTGATTTGAAGTTTCATTCGTGCCCTGAGGCATGCCGCTAACAAATTTTGTCGCTTCATTTGTTTCCAAAAGAATTTCTCTTTCTGATAGATACAATGACATTATAGAAATCATGCTGTCATTGATTCCCTACTCCTAAGTGACTCCAGTATCACCTGCCACGATGTACTATTGAAGGTATTTTTTATGTCTAGAGTCTAGAGTGATTAACGCACATAGTTCTTGTCGAGCGGCAGCTTCTTGTGCAGTATATACTACCATATTGATCGCGTCTACAGTTAGTCTTCCTTTTCGAAATCCAAACTGCTGATGATGAATATTTTCGAAAACCAGACAATGCTTTATCAGTATTAGTTGACATAATAGATATCTCATATGAAAAAAGAATTTTTTCCAAATTTTCTCAAAACGTCTATTGTTATTCCTCTCCATAAAGGTGGAGATATTTGCATCTCTTCTAACTTCCGACCTATCTCTTTAATAACAACACTTGCAAATATTATAGAAAAACTAGTCAAGAGAAGACTAGTTGATTTTCTCGAGAGAAATCAGATATTAAACAAATGTCAGTTTGCATTCCAGACTAGAAAAAACACTCATGATGCCAGTTTTTCATTATTGTACAGTCTATATAACAAATTAAATGATGGAGAGATTGCAGCTGCTGTGTTCTGTGACATATCGAAAGCGTTTGACTGTGTTAGTCATGGTACACTGCTTCGGAAATTACAACAGTATGGTATAAGAGGTGTAAGTCTCAATTGGTTTGAATCTTATTTATCTGAGCGTAGTCAAATTGTAGAAACGACTAATTATTCTGAGTCTGTAATTCTATTTATTGGAGAGTTTTTCCCCACATTGGTGTTATATGTGGAAGTAGCTAATAAATATTTATTCCTTGTGTTTCTCTGGGGTATGTGAAAGGACATCATTGCTATCAACTCAGGCGAGTCAATAAGATTCTAGATGCTGAATGTTATAATAGTTACGGATTTGATTATTACCGTGACATTACATAGACATTAGTGATTCGGTAATGAAGATGTCTAACAAACCTATTTTGCAGTCGTTCTAAACGCAATTTAAACGTATTATGGCAAGGATTCCATATAATGCTAGCGAAATTCAAAAATTTCGATATTGAATTGTTCAACTTAGATTATTTTAAGTTATCACTTCTGTCGGGAGTCCCGAAACGCACACATGTTTTTATGTATTTTCTTAATTTCATGAAAAAGAGAGAATGAGATTCTCAGCTCGAAATTTGCTAAACACATACTATATAAATAATGGTATTGAAAGTCACTCACCTTCACCATTTCTATCGTCAAACTGGACAAGATACTGAAAAAAAAATTCTATTGAAAAATTCATGGAAATCACAGATAACAAGAGTATGATAAAACAGAAAAAATCTTGTTAACTCTCAGCAAGTGTCTTTAGGTTTACCCTGAAAGGGACGACAGGAGGATAAGGGAAATACTTTCTGTCAATTCACTGAGAAGTTACCCTCTTTTTGCATTTCTAGACCTGAAACCTTGGAATGGTTGACACGAAGTTGGTGACACCTATATTTTATGATTAGAACATCAACCTCAGGAAAAAATCTTGTTTATTGCCATAACAAACCATAGTCGCGAATATTTGCGTATTAATTTATTGTAATATTCACTTAAACAAATATAATATTTCATTATGATGTAAAGCTGTTTCGAAAGTTTTGTCCGTTTTGATGTCATGGGTTTTTGTAGCTCAACATCTTAGTTGTGGTATTTACTGTGTGGTAGTTACTGTGTGGTATTCACTGTGTCGTGGTATTTACTGATCGATAGAGAATTTGGTACACTATACATTGATGCTGTTCAATTTTTCCCAAATTTCAATATTTTGCTTCTTTTCAAACGTTGGTTTACGAAATTTTGTTGCGGAGATTTTAGCCTCGAAGATAAGTCCCGAAGTGGCCGACGTACAGTAATCCAGGATGAGCATTTGATGACCCTAGTGGAGACTGACCCATTACAAACGGTGCGTGGGATGCCGAAAAAAAAAATTGGATCGTCACGTATGATGAAAAGTGGAACCTCTACGACAATAGAAGACGTTTAGGACGGTGGTTGGACACCGATTTACCACTCAGGCAGTCGCTGAACTCGAAAACCCACCCGAAAGACCACGGGTACTGTACGGTGGTCAGCGGTTGTTGTGATTCACTATAACTTTCTGAAACCGGGCCAAACCATCACAGTAGAGTCCGTTCGAATATTGAACGAATGGAGCGTCGAAGTTCTGCTCCACCCACCATACTTTCCAGACCTCTCGAAAACTAACTAGTATCTTTTCAAATACTTTGATAACTTTCTCACTGGTAGAACCTTCGCTAATCAGAATCAGGAAAAAAACGGTCTTAATCGATTTCATAGAATCCCTAGCACAAAATTTTTATGCTGACGGAATTAATCGACAACTGTTACGTTGGCAAAAGTGTACTTTCGTTGGGATATTACAGTTCAAAGTAGACTCATAAAAACTGACAAAACTTTTGAAACAACCTAATAGTATTGTGAAGTATTGTTCAGGGAGCCATTTAAAAAATATGTCCTAAAAAATGCACATCTTTCTAGAAGATCTGGAAGTCGACTCAGACAAATAATGTTTTATAATTCTGATAACCACTTGAATGAAGATGATTGTGATACGTACATACCTAAAATGTTACCATTCACATATAAGCAGATATCTAACATATTTCTATATTTTCCCTTAGTTTTGTGTTGATATTAACGCAACTTTGAGCGATAAGAATGTGGAATACATCTATTTTGAGAAACATAAGTTTTCAAGATTTGAATTTGTGGAAAAAAACAGTATTTTCGAAATCATTAGACGATATACAACCATCTAAGGTACTTCATTTCTGTAATTGATTTTACTCTTTTGCTGATCAGTGAGTATCTATGATTCACAGCCGTGTCATTACCTGAGTTTTGTTTTAATTCATCGTCAGTCCGTAATCCATCAATCCATAATCCCTCATTCTATACATTTAAATATTCTTGTGATTTCACTTCACTATCTGCTATGATAACTATATGGTCTGCAAATGCTCCTTCAGATATTTCTACTCTTTGCAGATTTATGTATCCCCTACATTTGGCTTTTCACTCATCGCTGTACATTTCTTAATTATCTCCTCCATGAGTATTACAAAAAAATTGGGCTTGGCGCCCCTCTTTGTCCGAATCCTTCATATGTTATGAAGATTTTTCAATTTTTTCTTGTTGCTAATCACTGTCTTCAAATTATTTCTATACAGGGTCCTGCAACAGTGGCGCGGTGTTCAAAATCTCAATTTAGGAAACATATATATTCAATTCAATTTCTGTATTCAATTCAATTTTATTTGGAATATGTTAATATACAATTTATTAATGTTATGGTTAGGACCACTAGGAGTTTGAGGAAAGCAGCCTAAGNTTGAGAGATTCCAAGACAAGTTACTTCGCGACATCTCGATTGTGGATACTAACAATCGAAACGTCGTGAAGTAACTTTTATTTTCGATTATTTTGTTAGCATATGTATTTTGTATAGAAGATAGTTTTTTCTTCCAACCACTGTCACAACAAATTCAGTCATATTTCACGGCGTTTCTCTTCGGGAGAACATCATCAACGTCTTGTCATACTGTCAAATATGGAAAATAATCATGAAATAATTCAAACGTAAACTTCAATATTCTGGAACAAATACACTCAGTAGTCAGAATTCCGTCTTTCAATATTCCAAGTTCATAGACATCAAAATTGATACGATTACAGGATATAGAAATATAAAACAATCCCCAAATAAGCAAACTTTGCACAGATTACATACTGAGCATTTTACCTTGGTACAGTGACCGTATCAAATTTGCAATGTTAGCGTATAAATCTTCATGAATATTGAGGGAGGTCAAGATCATAGAGAGACAGAATTGAGAAATTCATTCAGTATCTATTGATCTTCAGAAAAGATTCCAGCAATGCAGCACATCTTCTTTTCTCCGATCCTGCTGGGTGGCAGTATAATGTGAGTTTTTGGTGTTTATTCCTGAAGTATTTTCCCCGTTTTGTTACAATAAATATTTAATTAAGTTTTCAAATGAGTTCCTTCATTAATTGGATGAACGATGAATGGGTGAAACAGAGAAGAAAATCCTCTCGTTAGTAATCCAAGCGAGTACTGTATTGTCGCATACAATTCTCCATCACAGATGTCAAAAATGTGGTCATTTATCAACACGGATGTATTTGATGACTGGGAAAGTACAGTGAAATGAAATTCAAGTGGAAATAGAACAAAAAATAAAAATAAAAAATTAAGAGATTCCACAATCGCCTTCGGGTGATCAAATCACAACATTTCCGAGGAAAATTAACTCCATGAAAAGGAATTTGAAATACCAAACCAACCCCAAAATGATAAAGTGTTGTCGCATCTATACGATGCTCTGAACGAAATCGAACATTCCATGGAGCGATGGTTACCAATTTTCCACTGTAATGTACAGTTACCCGCCCTCCAACCAATTCCATTCTTTTTTTTTCCATTCCATTTCTTTACCTTCCATTCCTACGAATGACTTTTCCGAATCAAGATTACGCTGAATTTGGCAATAGGAAGGCGATCTATTAAATTATAATAGCAATAGTCGGATTCCCTGTGAATCGTGAATCGTTGCGCATCAAATGCCACGCGATTCTCATTTCATCTCTGCAGGAGCGGAGTTTATTTCGTTTTGCAGATTCGAGGACAAAATCGAAGGAAACAAAAAAATCACAGAGATAAAATAGACTTGCATAATGTAGATCAATTATTCCTTTCAATTATATCTCAGAGAATGATATACAGTGTGGTCCTTCAAATGTGCAACAGAAGGGATTTAGCACGATAGTTCAATGATACAAATAAACAATAGAGGATCACGTTTAAATTAGTTATTCTTGAATCGCACTTTCAAGTTTCTGACATCACGGGCAGAAAA